>JAPYYR010002276.1:0-26873 GCA_030523065.1 Aphidius colemani
AGAATTAAATGAAAAGTATTTGATAAATTATTGAAAAATGTGTTGAATACCTTTTTATTTTTTTCTTTGCACGTTAAAATTATGTCTTATCAGCAATAAAGCCAAGTTGAAAATAAAATCCAGGTTTTGGTTTTGGTTTTGGCTTTGCCAAAACTTAGGATCTCTATCCCTACTATTTGAAAAAAAAAGCTTAGAACTTGGTATAAACAGGTACAACGATATAACGATTAGAGTGAAAACTCTTATAACGACATATAATAACAACACTGCCTATAATTTAATAACAAAACGGCTTGATATGAAGCCACGTAGGTAAAAAGGTACATAGTACTTCACAAGTACAATTCAGCGAGATGTCAGTAAATAATTAATTCAAGTATAATTAAAAAAACAAGACAATTTTATTTTATTTTTAATAAAAAAATTGATTTAAATACAACAATTAGCAACAATTAATTAGCCGGTAAAAATATCGTAAATTCATAACTCGCAAGTGTCGAATTAAGGTGCTGGAATTTCGATTTTCGATTTTCGATTTTCGATCAAAATCGAAAATTAATAAAAAACATTGCATCTCAATTCTCATCGACTGCGTGGAAGTCAGGCAAAATAACATGGCAACTTTACTGATGACGTTCCAGTTGTTTTTTTTGTGATTAAAAAGTGAAAAATAATAGTATCAAATGCGCCTGATTAGTCCATCTGGTAGTAACCAGACAGTATATTCATTTGGTAATGAATTAATGTAATAAATTATAAAAAATTGTTATCAAATTATCAAGTGATTCATAGAAAGAAAAAAATTTAATAAATATTATTTTGATTGAAAGCTAATAATAAAAAAAAAATATCATCATGAACATGTGGAAAATGCGAGAATTAATGGACAAGGCGTAAGTTAAATAATTAACAATAATTATATATTTTTTTCAAATAATAATAATAATAGGTAATTAGTTGATAAATTAACATTGTTGTTTAATTATTATGGAAATTTAGGACAAATGTCGTGATGAATTATACTGAAACAGAAGCAAAAGTACGTGAAGCTACAAATGACGATGCCTGGGGACCAACAGGTAAATAAATAAACAATATAAAAAAATTGAGTAAATAATGACGTCAAATTATGCCAAATCACAAGTTTTTATTATTTTCTTATCTAGACGTCTTATTGAGATTAACAAATGACAAAAAAATTCACTCAATGACAACAATAATATTAATAATAATAATCGTAATGTTAAAATGAATAAAAATATATGTTATTTTATATTATTTGTTTGCTAATAACAATAACAATTGATAAAACAAATTTTAAAAATAAAAAAAAAGCTTCTGTTAATTGTATAAAATAATAAGAGCCCAATAAAATCATAATAACAATAATATTAATACTTGTTTTTAACAGGTGCTATGATGCAAGAGCTTGCTCAAGCAACATTCACGTATGAACAATTTCCCGATGTAATGTCAATGCTTTGGAAGAGAATGTTGCAAGAAAATAAACGTAATTGGCGTCGTACCTACAAGGTAACAAAATAAAAAAAAAAAATACTCCATTTTGTATTATTTTAATGTATTTTTGTTAATAACAAAATTATTATGTTTATGATAGGCACTGCTGTTGTTGAATTATCTTGTACGTAATGGTTCTGAAAGAGTTGTAACATCATCACGTGAACATATATTTGATCTTCGTTCATTGGAAAATTATAGTTATGTTGATGAAACTGGTAAAGATCAGGGAATAAATGTACGTCATAAAGTACGTGAATTAATTGATTTTATTCAGGATGATGATAAGCTACGTGATGAACGTAAAAAAGCTAAAAAAAATAAAGACAAATATATTGGTATGTCAAATGAAGCTATGGGTATGAATTTTGGTGCTGGTGATAGATGGTCAGACAATCCAAAATGGACAAAACCCAAAATTGATTCATACAATGATTGGGATAAAGATATTGGTAAAAATAAAGATAATAATTATGATGAACATAATAATAGTGATGATGGTGAACGTGAAGATTCAGATAATGATCAACAACATCATCAACATCAACAACAAAGTCCTAATAAAATAAGTGAAAAAGATAAATCAATTGATAAATTTGATAAAGTTAAAAATATAATAACAACAAATAATAATTTACATATTAATAAAATAAATAGACAAATTAAAAAAGTTGATCTTGGTGCTGCAGCTAATTTTGGAAAAGAATCAAATAAAAATACAGATTTAATAACAAAAACAAAAAATAAAAACGACATATTAAATGATTTATTTGATAATAAAAATAATGATAATAATAATACAAGATCAATTATTGATAATGATGATGATGATGATTTTAATCCAAGAGACAATGATTATACACCAGTTGTTAATAAAGTTAATAATAATTTTGGTGATTTTACAAATGCATTTAGTGGTGTTAATAATAAAAATGATAAAAATGATGAATTTGCTGATTTTACAACAGCATTTGATTCAAATTTAACAATTGGTAATGATAATAATTGGGGAACAACAACAACAACTTTACAAAAAAATACAGTAAATAATTCTGTTAATTCAACTGTTGGAGGTAATTATTTAACTATTACATATATTTAATTTAATATATTTAATAATAATTTAATTTTTTGTTCTAAATTTATAACAGGTGGTTCACTTGGCACAGATTTACTTGCTGACTTTGATGGCTTCACATCATTTAGCTCAAATACATCAAGTAATAATGTCAATTTTTTTAACTCCAATAATATGATGATGAATCAAAATGCAAATTTAACAATTGGTAATATTTTTAAAATTAAATTATTATTAATAATTATAAGCTGTAATATTAATATTATTATTTTAAATAGATACAAATTTATTATCACCAATGAGTGTTAATAATTCTCATACAATTGGATCATCAAATAACAACATATTGACAACTCAAGTTGGTTCAACTTGGGCTGGTGCAGGTTTAAATATTGATCTTGATAATCTTCTTGGTAATAAAAGCAAACAAACTGGTGCAGTAATGAGTATGAATCAACTTGCAAGTAACAGTCCAACTCATCAAGCACCACGTTCATTTGGTAAATAACTTTTTATTTTTTTTATCATTTTAATTTCATAATCATACGACATTTTCAATCTATCATAATCATCAATGAATTCTCTCAAAAAAGAGGATACAATTACAGTGCCAACAACAACAATGGGACTTGGTAGTCCAAGAAGTCCATCAACGCAGCAATCAACTAATTTTTTTCCAAAATTTCCCTGAGATATAAATTTCGAATTTATAACATCACAATTAATTTAGGTTATTATTTAGATTGTTTATCAAAAACTAGGTATGTTAACTAACAAAAATTTATGATATTTTGTTTTTTTTTTTTAAATAAAAATTATACAATGAATTATTTGATGATTAATATCATTTTTGTCATGTTAATATTGTAAAAATATATATACAATCGAGTAAAGTGTCTTTCAATAATTAATAACAAATGAAAGATATTAAAAATTGTTAAAATATATATTATATGTCAAGTCGAGTGATGGACAATACGTGCTTCCCCCCAAAATATTAATATAATAATTGCACCATTAATACGTATTAATTTTTTTTGTTTTATAATTTTACATTTGAATTTAATTTTCAAATAATTATTGGCTATTGTCGCACAAAGTTTATTAACTTTTTTTTTTTTTTGTTCTAAATTTATTAAATATCCAAAGTAAATTTTTTACAATTATATTTTCTTTTTGGTGTATTGTTATGGATCAATTAATTTCAAGTATATTTTGAAGATTAAAATAAGAAAAAAATATCTAACAATCAGTTGATAATAATTTTGCTAATTTGTAAAAAATAAAATTAATAATTAACATTCCAAGATTGTTAATTGCAATTAAATTTATTTGTAATATATATACTGTATAAAAAAAAAAAAGAAAAAACTTGTGCTGAGTGATTTTAACATATCCATAGTTTATTTGTTGATAAAAAACAAAAACGAGAAATAAATTAATTCCATTTTGCTGTCAGCTTTTTTTTTTTCAATTATCATTTAACTTCCCAGGGATATTCAATGGCGATGAATGAATATCTTTATTGCATTTTATTTTTAAATAATACTTATAATTTTTAAATTATAAAAACACTGGCAGGGTTAATTAATTAATGAATGAAAAAAAAATAATTAAATTTGTATGAATTTAATAATAAAATATACTATCTTTGCAATAATAGTAAACAAATTTAAAAAAAAAAAAGCTAGAAAATATTCAGCAGAGAATAAAAAGAAGGTCTAGTATATTTTAATTGTTTTTAAAAATTATTGTAAATAATTATCTGTTTGAATGAATGAAAAATTCACGAGACAATTTGATAAATCAACTGAAAATTGTAAACAAACTAAAAGCAAAACCAATTTATTAAAATGAAAAAAAGAAATGAATGATTTTCAACAAGTTAATTTATAAAATTATCATTTTTTTTGTTGTTTTATTTTAGTTATTATTCAAGTTTAATTGGTGCTGGTTAATTATTTTGTAAATTATTATTAAAAAAATAACAAAAACAATTTATAATAAATGGATTATTTTCGTTTTTTATTTATCATGATTATATAAAGATACATATTTTTAAGTTATAAAAAAAAGGAAAAAAAAATGAAGTATTAAGAATAATGATTAGTGAATAAGTTAATTTATTCATCAGCTGTTTTATTCTTTTTTTTCTTTTTCTTTTTTGGAGCTTCTTCAGCTGGTGCATCGTCAACTGGAGTTTTTTCAACATTTCCATTGCCATTTGTTTGTCCATTTTCTTGATTTTCATCATCACCATTTTCAGAACGTTTTCTCTTCTTCTTCTTTTTCTTTTTTGATGATTCTTCAACAATACTTAAATCTTTTTGATTTTCAATGGCTTGTGCAGCTTCTTGAAGTGCTTCTTTCATAACTTCAATATTTTTCTTGGGTACATCACCAGTTTCATAAAACTTGAGTCTATCTTCAACTTGTTCCTTTAATTTTTCACCAAATATACTTGATGGTACATCAGTGAAACAATCAATTCTTGATGCAATTGAACATTTATTTGCAAGGTATCTTGATATTCTACCTTTATTTTTAGCACCAGCACGACCAATGAATGTTGAATGAAATAATAAACCATATTTTGGTGTATTACCTTTTGTCTTGAGTGCTCTGAACAATGCTTTTTCAGCACCAAGAATTTGTACTGTTGATGCTGGATATTTAGCTAAATTAGTTAATGAACCAGCATGTGAAATAAGTCTAGCACCAACTTGATCACCAATTAATGATGCTAAATTTGGTGCAACTGCTGTCATTTTATCACTCAAATAACCAGCAAGTTGTTTACGATAATCAGCAAGTTTAACAACACGTTCAGCAAACATTTCAATATTAAGTAAATCAACTGGACTTATATCCATACCCATTGATGATTTTGATGCATCAATAATTGCTTGTACTTTAGCGCTATCCATAACAATTTCTTCCAATGCTTCACGTTTATCATCATTAAGTTCTTTACGATTTTTAATTAGTTTTGTAACTTTAGCATATGTATAATTATCTGGTACAATTTTAACGAGTTCTGGGAAATGATAACTGTACCACTCACGTATTCTCATACTAAATGTATTAACATCTTTATCCAGTTGATCAAGAAGAGCAATGGATTGTATAATCATATTATCAACACGATTAACATTAAACTTAACCTTGGCACGTGAATAACTATGTCCAAGACCAAGTTGTGCAACACCAGCTGTTTTTGGTGTAAAACCTTTGACCATATTACTGAAATGATGTCTTATACCTCTTATTATTTCAGGTACAACACCAGTATGATCACATTTAAAGCCTAGTGCTTCAGATATACTTGCACCAAGTTTTGGATCAGATACACCAATGACAAATTTTGATTTTTTATCAGCTTTTGGAATGCTTGTATCAAGGAAAATTTTTAAATCTTCTGGTACAATACCCTCAGATATTGAATTGATACCTTCCAATGCTGATGCTGCTGTTTTAAATGGTGAAAAACCAATTAAATTAACAAGTCCATGGAATCTTGATAAATCAGTTACTGATGCTTCAACTTGTGGCAATAACATGCCAACTTCTTCAAACTCTTTTACACTAAATAGAGCATAGCCAGCAGCATGCTCATAGAGAACGTAAAGTCGTCCCTGAAAAATAATTTAAAAAAATAAAAAATTAATTAATTTGATCAATTAAAAAAAAATTACTTAATAATAATTGATTGTTTATTATTTAATGTTAATTAGTTAATTAATTTTTTTTTTTTTCTTTTGTTAATGCCTCGTGTTAAAACATAACCCTACAAATGTTTCTATTAAAATATTTAATTAAATTAATAATTCAACTTACCATTTTGGATTATTGTTTTATTCAACAATTATTAATGATTATATTTGTTTAATGTATATAATTTTAATACATTATTTAATCAACAATTTGGAGTTTTGTTTTATAATTTATTAACACGCCGCCTACAAATGGTGAACCATGTGAGCCGAACGGTGTAACAATCTATAAAGAAAATAAAATACGGCGTTTTCTCCCTTCTTCTCTGTCCCGGAAATCAAGACCACGTGATCATCGCCATTTTTTAATGATGAATATCCGTTTTGAACGTTAGTTAACAAAATGGACGACATGATGGTGCCACTCAGTGTGTGAGAGAGAGAAAAAAGCCAAATTTTTCTGTTTATCTATTTTTTTATCATTTGATTTATACGCGCATGCTTTTGAAGAAAAAAATTCAAGTTATAAAAAGAAAAGAAAAACATTTCAAAACATACAAAGTTTGTGAACATGGCTGCTATTCGTTGGACAGACTGCTCTTGACTTTTCACCAGGTAAATATTAATAATTTATTAATTAACACTTGCAAATAAAACAAAGGTTATATCAATTTTTTTTCACCATAAAAGTTATTAACAAAATAATAGTCAGAGTTAGCAATTAAAATTAGCTTAAATTGAGATAAACATTGTGATATTTTTGGACGATTCCATGATCGATGGCAACAAGATAAAAATAACTATTTATAAAATATTATTTATTTATTGACAGTGTGACAAGGTAATTCAAGTTTCAATCAAAACAAATAATTATTAATAAATTATATAACAATTAGTTTCAACAATTCATATCAATTTTATCAGATAAATTTATTAAATTATAAATCACACCCCTTTTTTTCTCCCTAAAAATTAGTTGGATATTTATTTCATCTTGAAATGAATAAACAATATACCTAATAGTTTTTAAATACTGAATAACAAATTAGATATTTATCAAATTATTGACAATTAATTAGCCAGATGATGGAATATTTCTCATTTGCCTAACAGCAGCAACAATTCTTGGATTACATCCAGCAGCACCAGTCTGATACTCTTCACTTGTTAATCTTAACAACATTGACATTTGTTGAAGATTATCAGACAATGCTAGACCAAGTTCTTCAAAAACATTACCCAAATAATCAATGTCAGTTGCAAGTTGTTTACATCCACTGTTATTTATATTATCAATTCCACCAATTGTTTGATCTTGAAACATTTGACATGTACCTTTTGCAATAATTCCCAATAATGTATCAGTAAAACCAGACTCGGTTGAACCACGTTTATACTGTGAATCAGCTGCTTTCAATGCATGCATTAAACTTGGATTGTCACGTAATAAAAATGGCTCAAGATGTTGTGGCAATGTCATTAAATATTGTCCAACTTGTGTTATATATTCTTGCGGGGAAAAACTATAGTCTGGAAGATCAATAGCATATGTTTGTTGATGCTCATCATTTGACCATGCTGGTGCTTTTTTAATTGTCAATAATTGTGTATAAATTGGAGAAAATATAACTTCATATGTTGTACTGTGTAAATCACCACAAATTGAATGAATTAGCTTAATTATTTCTTCCAATAATGTTTTATTATTTTTTTTTAAATTCATTAAAAAATCATCAACTTGCTGCTTTTCATTATTATCTAATAATAATTCTTGATATTTTAAAAATACATCATTGCCATTATTATTTTCTTGTAATTTATTGATATCATCAATGATATTTGTTGTTAAAAATTTTTCAAATTCTTCAATTTTAACTAAAACATCACCAATTACTTGTAATAACGTTAAACACATTTGAAATAAATTCCAATCTTCATGTTTTGTTTTAATTTTATTAAATTTTTTAATACAATTACGATATTTATCGAGATATTTTTTAAAAAATATATCAATTGATATTATTAATTTTTGATAAGAACAATTATCTGTAAATAATTTACATCTTTTATATGCATCATTTGCATATTCAATGATTTTTGATATACTCATTGATAATGAATTAATTGTATCACTTAAATCATCATGATTATCATCAATTTGATCAATTTGTTGTGATAAATATTCAGTCTCATATGTGTTATATTTTTTAACATAAACAACATACGGTTGATAGATTGCTTTGGCAAGTTGTAATAATTTTTTTTCATTATTCAATTTTCTTTTGAATGATGCATCAATTGAGCCATTTAAATTAACAGCAAAATGACGTGTTATTTGTTTTAATTCAATGAGAAATGTTAATTGCATTGATGTTGAATATTGTTTTAATGCTGTTGATATACAATCTGGTATACTTGGTTCTAGACTTTGCAACAAGTCTGTGTATATATCCAAAATTGTTACAATTGATGCATCAGGAAATACGTTGTTTGACCATTTGACCTGTTTTGATAAATCGTTGCGCTTTAAAATATATTTTAAATATACAAATGACAATTGTTAATTTTATTTGTATAATCATACCTGTTCATGCCACTCGGATAAAAGTTTGTCATAAAAAGTATGAAGCCAGTAGGATATATTTTCATCTTGTGCTATTTCAATGATTTTTCTCCACTCTTGACAAAGTGATACTTTTAAACAGTTGTGATAGTATTTTAACAATTGTGGCAGACGACTCATCTTATCAAATATTGTCACATACAACTTTGATGAATCTAGATAGAAAAAAAAAAAACCAATTGTATTTTTGTATAACAGTTTTTTGCAATTGTACTTGAAGAGGTACTAATAGTTATTTTATTACCTAAATCTTTAGCTGTAAATGCTTGAACAATCTTTGGACTAACAACAGCCTCAAGACGATTTTTAAATCCATCAAGTTGCATTTTTTTATCCTCAAAATCAACGACGTTTGACAACATTGACAATGATTTTTGCATACTACCAATTTTAACAGCAATATTTTCAATGTCATCTGTTTCAAATAGCTAAAAAATAAAATAAATATATTTTTCAGATAACATTGGTGTATTTTGAGGATAAAATGTATGTGTACCTCTTCAATGTCATTGGCTAAAACACTCCAATTATCAGCCTCATGAAGACTCTGCTTAGCCAATTGAAGACTCGTTTTTATTTTGTCAATTTTTTCCAATGCCATCATGGATGATGAAGTGTCATTATCAACCTATTAGAAAAAACAACTTAAAAAATGTAAAACAAAAAACAATTTATTTTTATTTTGTTAAAATTACCTTGGCTATTTCTTGTTTAACTGATACCATTTTTTCTTTCAGTGATAGAGCTTCCTGTTGAAGAATTTGTGTATCCCGAAGTATTCTTGGTAAACTTGACAATACAGATTGACTTGTCTCTTCAAGGGATCCATTAAATTGTTGTACGTAAAGTTGTAATTTCATAACCAACGTCGAAGCAAAAGCCTTATTTAAATAGTAAAAAAGATGAATTAAAGACAAATATTATTTTACAGATGGAGTATGATAGTGTATGGCATATTAAAAGAAAAAAATTTATCATCACCAAGTTGTATGTTCATTCAAAGAAGAAAAGAATACAAATTAAAAAGAAGGGGAAAAAATGAAAAAAAAAGAAAAAATATATATTGAAGTAAATAAAATTGAATTTATCATTTGAAAAAAAAAATTATGTATGGTGTCATTGACCGGGTACGTCAATGGGCCGATTGAGAACACTCAGACGAGGGCTTGTTACTGAATTTAAAAAATTATATTCAGTACAAGACACTAAAATTTATATCGTGGAGCCACTGACACTCATACACAAAAAAAAAAACCACCAGAAACAAATTAATTTTAATTAATTTTTCGGTGGTTTATTTTTGTTATTATCACTCACATCTTTATCACCCTGAGCTTCAGTGGATTTAAAGTTCATGTTTATCCACTTCTTGACGTCAAAATCATCATCTGAAAATGCTGATATATCCTGTTAACAACATTTCAAGGTTAGGAATTATTTAAATATCATTTAAACTTTATTTTTTTATCAATTTTCAATGTTAATTTAGTCTCGTTAATTACTTGCCATTATGGTTTATTTTATAGTCAAGTTTAAATACTTGGCTTATTTGTTTGTTTTTTTTTTTTTTTTTTTTTTTTTTTTTTTTTTTTTTTTTTTTTTTTTTTTTTTTTTTTTTTTAAACATTGGCTTGTCCGAAGTTGGCTACGAGATAATCGACTTATCGAAAAAGTAGACAACTTTATCTCGTTTTTTTATGTATTTTTTTTTAATTTAACATTTATTTGCATTTATTTTTCATATCACATACATCCGCGTTCTTCGATAAGATATGTTATGTCAAATTTCAACATTTTTTTCTAAAAAAATAACTTGAAAAATAAAAGTTTCAAGTTATTTTTAAAAATCAATATCATCCAGGTATCTAATCTAATCTCAAAATTTCTCATAATAAATTTGATGATTTCATCAAATTTCATGGTACACTTGTGAACGATAACATCAAATATTCTCTATTTATTTTTCTATTTTTAATCATAAAAATTGAAAAAAAAAAACGTAGATATTCTTGATAAATATTTTATATTTTCAATTTATAAAAAGTTCAATCGATTTATACTGCATTATTGAATCGCCCGTGCAAACAAAAAAAAATAATAATAATAATAATGCATAAAGATAAAACAATTTTTTTATATTTTTTGCAATATTAAAATGAGAATGAAAAAGAGAGCTTCGTTATCGTATGCTTCCGTTTTCTAATGACCACGCCTCCAATCAAGTTTTGCGCCTTATCAACTGCGCAACAATTGAAAATAAGTATTTTTAATATTCAAAAAGAAAAAATAATAATAATTTTAAATTAATGATAATATTGCAATTAAAATGATGATTCTTTTTTCATCATTTTTTATTCAACATTATTATATTTTTCTTAAATATACATATAGAAAACAAATTTAAATATTAAGAAAATGTAATTATGTAGGATGCATTATGTTAGTTTGCAATTATTTTTTATAAATTGAGTTTAATTAGTGGTAAATTTGTGGTCAGTACCGAAACCAATAGACTCGAGTTTGCGCATCGCTTGTAATATTAAAAATATAAAAAAATAGTTAAAATTATTCGTTGCGAAATTGCTGTGAAAGAATTTAATTAATAACTTAATTGATTAATATTCTTTTGAAGAATTTTTTATTAAATTTTATTGAGAGAATAAGAGAAGCTAGTTGTTGATGGTATTGGCCATTGATTTAGTTGATTATTTAGTTAAAATATTTCATCAGAGTTGCCGTGAATTTTGTTGAACTAGGTAGTTTTAAAAAAATTAATAATAATAGTTGTCTAGTTTTGCAAGCAGAGAATATTATTGTGCCGGTCAGTTGCAAATTGCAATACGTGTGTTAAGTCCTAGCCGAAATGTTCCGATTAATCCCGAAACAAAGTAAAATAAGTCCCATCGTAAAATGAGATAAAATCATTGGGACCAATCTCTTCGTGTTGCTAATCCACACGATGGCTTTTCTGTTCCGGTATAAAATTGCTTTAACACAAATTCAACACAACACGAGGTTTCAATATTTAGCTTATTTCATTCATAAATATTCGGGGCCATTTCCAACTTGATATTTTATATACTCTAAATTCTTCAATAATTAACAGCTTAATTGTCAACAAATTTACAAAGGCAACCCCAAAATATAATATTTTAGTCGAGTACTCTTTTTTGTTTATTGAATGACTCAATTTATTTACTTTATTTTTTTCAATCTTTATCTAACAGTTGTGAGTAATATATTTGGACCAACTGTTGATTCAGAATTTTCTTAGAAAAAAAAAAACAAACGATGAATACAATGAGTGGGAAAAAAATGTTTTTCTTAGTCTTGCTCATGTTTTGCTGGTAAAATAATTATTTAATTAATTTAATTTTTTTAATTTCTTGTTTTTTTTTCTTCTTTCTTTTTTTATTTGCAATAATTATTTTAAAATTACGTTGCATTATTTGTAGAATAGAAATATCTCTTGTTACAAAATATTATTTTTTATATTCAGCGGTAAAAATAATTTTTTATGAAAATAAATAATAGTTAATTTTTGAATTATCACCTTTTGTTCATTTTGTTGAGAATGATCATGACCGATCGATACTCTTCGAGCGTATCCGCAAGGGTCCTTGACCCATTCCATAACATCGTCCATGTCTTGATTCAATGACAATGAAAATTGTAATATATAAAAAATAAAAAAACGTAATCACCTTGTCTGATGGAAAAAAATTAAAATTTAACATTGTCATGATATATTTTTCTTTAAAATAAAAAATACAAAATTAAAATTGAAAATATATTTCGAAAGTTCCATATATTAATTATAAAAACTGTTTTATCGACTGCAAAATAATAATATAGATCTAAAAAACAAATTGGCGCCAAAAAAAATACTCCAAATTGATTAATTTGATTTTAAAATATTGTCATTAAATTTTAGGCTTCTTTTTCTTGCTTAAATATAATTTAACAATGTATTGATTTTTAAAAATTCTTCAGTAAAAGAATACATAACCGGCGTCTACAGTAGACCCCCGGACAAGAACCGCGTCGGTTTTAAAAACGAAAAAAAGAAGCTAAATCGGCAAGAACACGGACAAAAGCGAGACAAGCACGAAAATAAAAAATTAAAAAAATATATATATAAAAAAAAAAAAAAAAAAAACAAGACCAAAGGAGGAAAGCGAAAAAAAAAACAACGAATATATATTGCAAAAAAAGGGGATGCAATAACGAACAAAATAAATTTCCTCCATTTGTCTCTCTCACTCTCCCACTGTTGAAAATTTCTATATATATTTTCTCTTATTCTCCTCAATGCGTCGACTCGATGTACAAAATTTTATCCCCTCTGCCTACTCAAATACTATATCAACTTTTTCACTTTTAAAAAAAAATTTTCTCTCTTCATCTCAACGTAACGTGTTTTTTTTTTTTTTTGTATTATTTTCATTTTAACATTTTACCGCATCACAAAATAGTCATCTTGTCTCTTTCTTTTTATAAATTTTTTTCCCCTCTTATTTCACCCTCTTTTGTGTGCCTTCCCCACCAGCAAACTTCTTGCCAATTCAATTTTTTTTTTTAACTATCTTTGTCTATCACTGTGTATTATTTAGCTTGTCTCTTTTCCCACCGCGTTCTTAACATCAAACCACTTAGGACCGTGGTGCTGTAAGCACGTACATAGTAAAAATATTTAGTCTCTCTCGATCTTTCGTGTTAACTATACAACAAATTCCGGCGTTTTCCACCTGATCGAGTGCGGTCCAACGCCATCTTGTCTTACACATTGCAATTAAACATTTGTTTTTTATTTCATTTATTTTGTTAATACTAAACACACATACATCTCAGTGGAAAGAGTTTAATTTTGTTTGTGTTTTTATTATTTTCGTTTTTTTTTCGGAGTGAATTATCATAACGACAACAACAATAACAACAACAACAACAACCAATTGTTTTATTTATTGTTGTTATTTTACTGTGAAATTGTTTAATTTAATTGTGTTTAATTTATATTCAAGACTGGAATTTTTATATTTTTATTGTTATTATATTTTTTAATTCCCCCATTTTGTTTTTTTTTTTTTTTTTTTTTTTTTTTTTTTTTTTTTTTTTTTTTTTTTTTTTTTTTTTTTTTTTTTTTTTTTTTTTTTTTTTTTTTTTTTTGTGTTCGGTTCAGTGTATTTACTTGAGTGCGTTAGAAAAAGGGGGCAAAAATAAATATTAAAAAAAAACACAAGATAAAAAAAGAGATATATATATTTTTTATTTTAATTTTTTTTGTGTGAGGGGAGTTTTTGTTAACTTGGACTTGCCTGAATAAATAAATATATTTTTTGGACATTTTTTAATTATTCTTCATGGTGAAAACAAATATGTGAGTTATATTTTATTTTTTTTACATTTAATTTATTTTGGAGTAAAAAATTTTAAATACAATTATTTATATATATTTTTTATTATGTTACTTAAGTGTGTTATTCTGTCAATCCAATTCTCGTGTTGTTCTCAAGTTCATGCGCGTGCGTTTACCCGCTCTTTTATGTCTCTTCACATGTTGACGTTTTTTTTTTTTATTTTTACCTAATTTAATCGCTCCATTTTAACATAATTTAATAACTATATAAAAACAAATACTCAATTCTAAATGCGTCATTTAAAAAAAAACTAAAATTATTGATTAAAAAACAAATTGATAATGAAAATGGAGACAAAAAAATAAGTTTTATGTTTCTTTATTTTTCTCTTGAAAAAATAAAAATAAAAAGATAAGAAATATTTTATAATATCTATAAAAAGAGTGGAAAAATATTATACGTCTATTTTTAAAAGCATAAATTCATTTAAAAAAAGAAAAAAAAAGTTCTAGTTAATTTTTTGTTAAATTTTTTAATTAAATTTTTTTTTTAATTTCAAGTAAAATAATGGCTTCTTTTCATTTGAGGTTTTAACCTCGCCTTGAAGTCAATATACAACGTAGTATATCTGTATTTAACAAATTTTTTTAATAATATTTTTATGTACACTTGTAAAAAAAAAATAAAAAAAAAAAAAAAAAAAAAAAATGAACCCCTCCGTATATTTTATCACGGTGTTCCGAGAGGTAATCGCGCGCATGGGCGACGACGCTATGTAAGATGGGGTACTCGCCCTCTTTAACACCCCTCCATCACCCCCTATTTTTTTAGAATATTTTTTTCTATTTTTTGCAAAAAAATCCGTAATACTCCACCTCTTTTCTCTACTAACTCAACTCTTTTTCTACACTGGGCTTCCCACCTATCCCGCCTTTTTATCTCCTTCCTTTTCCTACAAAATTTTTTACTTTTTCTCGCATATTTTTCATTTTTCTGCTTCTTGTTTTTTTTTTTTTTTTTTATTATTTTTTATTTTTTAACGAAGCCGACGGGGTATCGAATCAATATTAATTTCATAGATGCTCAGCTCGTTGGCTGGTCGACACTCTCTTACGTATTTCGGAAAAAAAAGTTTTTAAATTCGATTAATTATCTTTTTTGGTTAGTTGGTTTTTCCACTGTTAATTTAAAAGAAAATTAGAGACTTGATTTTGTGATTATTATTATTATCATTATTATAGTTTTTTAAATTAATTAATTCATTTATGAAGAATATTTGTGTTGATAAAATGAGTCAGTGAGTTAACAGTTTAACGCACGATTCACATGGTGCAGACAAGTGGAAACTGTGTAGGTCAGGTTAGATCTCATCTTGTTATTATTTCTGTTATGTGAATGAATTCCTTTTTGTACTTTTTAACATGTTCATTACGTTTTTTTTGTAAAATTAATACATTTTTTCATCTCGAAATTAAACGCGTACTTGAAAATATCAATTTTTTTCTTTTTCAAATTTTTTTTCAAGTGTTATTTTGGAAAATATACGCTTTTATCAAATTATTATTAAATACGTATATCACTTGAAGTATAAAACTAAAATTTATCATTAATTTTTAAAAATAATATGTATTAAATTCAATTTTTTATTTCAATTTATCATTATAATAATAAGGCTATTATTTTTAAAATTCTAAAATTAATATATTTGGTTTTTTTTTTATTAAAACTAAAAATTAATTTTAAAAATTGATAAATTTTATATTTTTTATTATTTCTATTGTTAAATATTTTATTTTTAATTTGATGACGAAATAACAAGATTAGTATGTTTATTTAATCATTTTATTTCTCGGAAACAACAATAATTATGTGGATTTTTTTTTCTTTATTGTTACTCTCCAATATCAATTTTTTTTTTTATTTTTTCATTTCAAAAATGTTTTTTATTTAATCACGCAGTTTAATTTCTGTGTGCAAAATAAAAAATAAAAATTCTTGGAAAAATAAAAAACAAGATAAAGTTATATACATATATATTTTTTTTTCATGATGAATCATTATTTAATCAGTAGGAAAACGATAACCAAAGTGTTTCATTTTTAACAACAAAAAAAAAAAAAAAAAGCAAAAAATCTCTCAGCAAAAGTTTAACAATTTTTTTTTTTTGTATTAAATTTTTATCTATAGTCTTTAAACTTTTCAATAAACAATTTAACAATTCTATTTATTTTCTAATTAATATATACCATTTGAATGAAATTTTTAAAAATTAAAAAAAAAAAAATTTCTTTCACAACTTTGCTTGGATAGAAATTGTGTTACGCGCTGTTTGCTCCAAAACACCTAGTACTTGTTAACTTGAAAATAAAAAATTTATAAAAATCAACAACAAGTCGAGACACATAACAGAGTATTTATACACCGGAAATAACTGCAAAAAAAAAATATCGCGAATAAAGGGCAAGGGGTAATCCGGGGAAAGAGAAAAAGAGCGAGAAAAAAAAAAAAAAAAATGATAGTACCAAGGTCGCCGCACTCGTGGAAATTCTCAAGTGCAATCTTCACTTATTCTTATGCATTATTCCAACATTTTTATTACTTGGTTTTCCTAATTTTTTTTTTTTTTCAACTCTTACATTTTTATTTATCCCTCATAGATGTTTTATTCTCACCGGATACTAAAAAACCATCTCTCACACACAACTTGGTAATGAGACTCAATTTTTTTTTATTTTCATTTTGATTTATGTCTTGATTTATTTCATAAAAATTATAATTTCTTCTTCTTTTTATTGGTCGGTTTAAATTAATAATAGAATACGAGGAAAATATAGAAATTTTTATATCAATTTAAGCATAAAATCAATATATTTTAATTATTTTTATATCTAATTGTATTTTTTTTTGTTTTTAATTTTTTGTATTTGATATGACTGGTCAATGACTCGTAAGATTGACTTGTCAGTAACACATGTACATAAAAAATTTATATACATGCAAGTTAACATTTGTATATATTTACATTTATAATTTTATCAATCGAGTCAAGTATTGACATTGTCGTTGTCGTCGTCGTCGTCATGTGCAAGAAAGAGATAAAAAAAAATATAATTTCCTCATATCATTTGTGACATGATGTTTATTATTATAACATCTTGGTAAATTTTTCATGATGATTATTAATTACACACCCTCATAATTTAAATTGATTGATTAAATTTTAAAAATACATAAACGCGTATAACTTTAATCAACAATTTCTTGTTATCTTGATTTTGCCATTTTTTTTTTTCGCATATGCTACGAATTATTTTTCCTTAAGAGTTTACTTTGCCAGATAAATGAAAATTATCCAAGTCAATCGAGCATGCAATGAACATTCAAAAACAGATTATAATATTATATTTTTTCTTTGTTAATTTTATTTATTAAAATTTTGATTGCATTCTAATTATTTAAGTACTTTTTTTTTCAACAAAATAAATTGGAAATTTTAAATATTCATTATTATCAGCAATTATCGATCTCGTTATTATCAATTATTATCATTTCTCGTTTAAAATATTATATTTTAAAAGACAATTTTAATATTTAACAAAAAAAAAAAAATTATAATTACACTTTTATATTATTTCTATTTTAAATTATTCTTTTTGTTTTGCTTTTTTTTTTTGTCCCTTTTGACGAGACAGAACACTCGACTTTTACCGCACTTTTACAAACAAATCCCAAGTCACGTGGGAATTTTTTATTCAAGTAAATTGTCTGCCAAATAAAACTTTATGTCAATTATTTATATTTGCAAAATGAAAAAAGTTAATCAATATTTAAGTTATAAAAAAAATTTAAAAATTCAGATTAAATAAATTACAAATTTCTATTTGATTTTCCTTATTGAGGTTGATGATTTATTAGGAAAAAAAGCGATTATTTTTGTTGGTAAATTTTTATTTATTTATAATTTTTTTTCGTCAATTTAAAAAAAACTTAAATTTCTCGAGTTTGCCGGAGGCAAAAAATCTTGACTATGATTAATGGCCAATGTTGGAATTTAGCAAACGTGTGCGATGGAAAATTCTCAAATACATTAAAGTTGAAATATAAAAAATTAGAAAAAAAAATAATATATTCATCATCAAAGAAAAAGGAAAAATTACAATTTTTCTTTTTTTATTTTTCAATAAAAAATTGTTATGAGCTTTTTCATATTATTTTTATGCTATTTAAAATATAATTTATTTAAATATATAAATAAAATACTTAAATTATTCATTTTCTTTAAATTTTTATCATTTTTTTTTTTTTTTTTTTAATATTTTTTTTGCAATACTTGTGCAATTACGATGAATATTGCATCGTTCAAAAGCTGATATGGCTGATAAGCCTGTGTTATCTCGAATATAAAAATACAACGACTGATGCAGTATTAATTTTTTTAAATATTTTTTTTTGTTATTATTTTGAATTCTATATGAATGATAAATATTTTTGCCATTTAATCATTGTCGTTTTTTTTTTTTATTTTTATCATTTTAAACAATGCAACAAAAAAATCGTATTAATTAACGTTTGCATTTATTTTTTTTCATTTATATAAAATACCAAAATTTATACCAATAATAATTTAAAAACAAAAAATAAATTTTTTTAAAATTTTGTCTATATTTTTTTATCAAAAGTAAATTATTTTTTGATGACGAGTTTAATTTATTTTTGACTGTCAAATCTGTACAAAATTATTTAAATTTAAACTGAAAATTGAAAAAAAAGAAAAAAAAAAAGACACATGCGTGTCTGTTTTGCGATAATAATAATCCATATTTTTTCATTTTAAATATTCGTGATATACTGGGAGGGGGAGGAGGAGGAGGAGGCATCAAGTATGATAAAAAAAGGATTGAAGAGGGAGTTGAATAAAATGATAAAAAAAGAAGAAGGAAAATGTAAAATATAAAAAGAAAATATATATATATTGGTAGGGGTGTGTAAATAAAAAAAAAACTTTTTCTATATAAAAAAAAGTAATGTATATGAGGAAACAAAAGAGGGAGCGCAATGAGGAAAAAGGGGTTGCAACTTGGGAGGGATGACCGACGTCCAAAGTAGGAGGCTTCATCGAAGGCGAACAAGGGTTGTCGAGAGGGTTCGATATTTTTTTTCATACGAGAGGGTGAAAAAGAAGAGCCAAGAGAATATTATAAAATTGTCAAAGCAATTTTTTTTTTTTTTTTATTTATTCTTCTTGATATATTTATAATTTTACTTGTTTATAATTTTTTTTTTTTTTTTTTTCATTTATTTTTTCTTTTACTTACGTCACTGCTAAGATAAATATTTCAAACAAATAATGAAAATTGATTTTTCAATTTAAAAACCAATGAGCGAATATAAGTATAGATAGGCAATTTTTTTTTTTTTCTTTTCCCCTCTTTTTATATTGCAAATTTATATCCCTCTTCAATTTCCCAACAGCAATTATTATTTATATTTTTATAATGTAATTTTTTTCTGTTCATTTCCGAGTTATATTATTGTAATTTATTTTTTTATGCTGGTTACATTTTATTGTGTGTGTAGAATTTTTTTTTTTTTTTCTTGACATTTGGCTTTTGGTATTATTTATTTAGAGCTTTTGGCAATTTTAAGGGTAGTTGCGTGTCTAGATGGCTGCTCGTATGAATAAGTGCATTGACAATTACGCTGTATACTTTATAGAGACATTTTTTTATTTATTTATATTTATTTTTTGCACGAACTGTATTGATAAAAGACGCGCCAACATATTATTTTCCAGAACGTGTTAACCTAATTTTTTTTCCATTTTTTTTTCTCTCCTTTGTCAGAGAGAATAAACGAGTACACAATTGTGTATAGTCATTTGATTTATTTTCACAAGCTTTTATTATATATTTTACCATGTATTTTTTTCTTTTTTATAACATTTTTTTTTTTTTATTTCAACTAGAGAGATCTAAAGTAAATGTTGAAAGCATTGATTTTATATATTTTTTAATTCTATCATTGTTATAGTTTTTTATTTCAAGACTTTTGGTTTTCATTGTACATAAAACAGTCACATTGTTTTTTTTTTTTTTAATATATTTTTTACAATTTTTTACGTTTTTCTATATCAATTCTTTGACTATTATTATCTTTTTTTTTGATTAATTTTTTTCTAAATAGTATATATAAGAGAACACAGCAGTGTATATTTGATACCCAAGTAATTTACATTTGAATAGGCTCTACAAACTCGCAACAAAAAAAATTAACAAAAAAAAAATATTTAGAAGATTTAAATCAAGTCTCATTACCATGATAATGACATTTTTTTTTTTCTCCATATTTTCAAGTCAGAAGAAAAAAAAAAAAGGAAACCATCATGAGTTTCAACAAATTTTTTTTTTTTCTTTTTCTAATGAAATTAATTGTAGCTGATGGGAACGGAGTAAAATAAGAAATAGAAAAAAAATTGGAGTAAAAAAAAAATCGACATGTAGGAAGAAGCTCAAACAGGGTTAATGCACTTCGGGCTGGGTTATAGTTTTTTTTTTTTATATAGAATTTTACCCAACTGGGTCTTCTTGCTGCTTCGGATACTCAATTCTGATTATTATTGTATTTTACTAAAGTCCAACGGTTAAATCTAATTTTGTGAAATAACCTGCAAGCTCTTATTTTTTTTATTTTCTATTTTTTTTTTTTTACTTGGTATATATTTTTTTTTGTATAAAACCAGGGTTGGAGAACGGCTGTTGTAGACAACCCTAGACTAGAGATTTATTTCCTCCGACCAAAAGTAAAAAAATTAAATTTTTTTTTCATACATATAGCTTTATCTTAAAATTTTTCTAATTAAAAATAATTTTTGTATTTTTATGAAAAATAATTAAATAGTTTTTTAATTTAAATTTTCTTTCTCTCTCTTGGTTAATTGGGGAAAAAATTGTTTTAAATATTGTTAGTGTTAAAAATATGGCAATGCCAGGGGCGATAAAAACCTTGTAATCACAATTAATTAATTGGCCAAAGTCAGCTGGGAAAGAAAAATAAATAAAAAATATACTGGTAGAACATCATCATGCCTTTTTTCTCTCCTTAATTCGTTGACGACAAGTAGAGGGATTTAATCATTCGTAGCATTCTCATAAATTTATATTCACAATTTATTTTTTCATTAATAAATTTGACAAAAGTCTCTATTAATTCTATATTATAACATGTTCATTTATCAAATGTCATGTAACCATTTTATTTGTTCAATTTTATAATGAAAAAAATTTTTTAAAAAACCCAAGATAAATATAATATTAATTTTAATCTTTTGGCTATTTAAGAATTTAATTTCATCATAGAAATTTATCTTTTGAAGTTCAATATGGATATAATTTTCCAACAGTCTGTTATAATTTCCTAGAAAAAAGTCGGCAATTTAGAAAAAGATATATTTTTTTTGTTGAGTCAGAGAGTAAATGAAAGAGGGACAGCATCACCAAGATAACTTTTCAAATTTTTTCAAATGCCTTTTTAAAAAAAATATAAATAAACTATTTCCATAATTTTTTAACAAGACGATAATAAAAAAATTCATGAGAATATTAATTACAAAGATAAGAAAATGAAAAATATAATAATAATAATAATTTTATTTATTTCGCATCAAGGCGTGCTTGGTTTTAAAAAATATATAAAAAAAAAAGATAATAAATAATAATAATAATGATAAAATAAAAAGTGTATATGTACATTTATATTTTTAGTACAAAGCGCAATTGCCGCCCTGACATCCTTCTTGCCCCTGATCCCTACCCTCATCTTGTTTGTCTCCCCTACCTCAACTTTAATTTTTTTTTTCAAATTTTTTTTGATCATACTTCTCCTTCTTGAAATTACCCATCGCTCTTCTTGCCCCCCACCTTTAATAAAAATTTTCTCGACATACACATAAACAAGCATGAAAACTCCTACTAAAAATTTTCACTTGCGACTTTTATTCCCCCCCACTACTACTGCCACTAACTATTTTTTTCTAATTATTGTTATCATTTATATATTTTTTTAATCGGCATGTCTTTTTTTTTCTATTATTTTTTTCATTTACCTCCCCTTTATTTCTCCTTAAAATTTTTTTAATTTTTTTATCAATATACTGACAACTACCACCCTTTCAAATTTATATATATATTGAAAAAAAGACCTCGCAACTTTAATGTTACATTAATAAAAAAGCAACAATCAATATCTTCCCGGTAAAAAATTTTTAATCTATAACAGAATTTCCGAGGAAAAAACGCGCGGCGCGTCGGTCGAAGAAGGAGGAAAAAGAGGAGGATTTAAAGGAGGGAAAGGCCTCTTTGCGACGTTGCCAGTATTTTTAAAAAATATACAAATTTTTTTTTCTAAATGCAAAATATAAAAGCAATTTATCTGTATCTCACGGTTTGTCTCATAAATTATTATTTTACTCCAAAAAACAAAAAAAAAATTAAAAAATTGTCTATTTTTATTTATGGAATACTTGATTGATAAATGAATGTTTTTTATAGTTTTTATTTATCAATTTGCATAATCTTGTTTACTTTTTTTATATTTATATTGTGATATTGAATATTTAATGCAACCAATTATTGTCGTTGAACTCAAGTGCATTTTAAAAGTAAAAAAAAACTGATATATCACGTGTGCGAATATGACCAGGTGCGTGTATGGTATAACCAAATAGGAAGGAATATAATAAATAAATAAAAAACAAGTAGAAAACAAGCATTGCGTGTGTATTTTACAACAACCGGATTTTTACGGTTTATATATATTAAAATAACGACACGTGAAATAATTTTCATGATTTTTAAATATTTTTTTTTTTTCCTTTTAAATATATATTTTAAAAAAGATAAAAAAGTAAATATATATATATATTTTTTTAAACTACTGATATCACTAAAATATTCTCCAAGTAAATTTAATAAAAAATAAAAAAAAAAAAAATTTGTTATCTCCCCTTTTGACTCAGCACTGTAAATAACAAACTCCAATTTTTGAAATAGAAAATACACACAATTTTTTTAACTATAATATCCACCCACATTATAAAAATAATTTTTTTAAAATATCAATATTACATAATTTTTTCTTATCAAAAATAAATAATTTTATTTTTTTATTTATTTATTCGTCTAAAAATAGATAAAATTGTATGAAAAATAAAAAAATTGCTATTTCTATTTTAGTCAATTGGGGACAGGTTGAGGGTTAAAGTATAATATTACCTGTGCAATTATTAAATAGTATAGCAAGGGGTGGATAAGTCATGTAAAAGGTGTGTTTTTTAAATGTCTCGTCGTAAAAAAAAATAATAATATTGTAACACACGTAACGTAAAGTGGCGGGACCAGTGGGGGAGGGGAAGAAAAAAAAAAAAAAAAAAAGGGAAGGGGGTGATTGGGGGGGAATGAAAGAGGGAGTTTGACTGAATGGAATGGTACTCTGTATGGACCACGGGATCTAGGGAGGTGATGGGGGGGAAGGGAGGGTGACCGTCAGTGAATAACATGTATATATGTTTTGAATTAAAGGGTAGGAAGCCGAGGATGAAAGAAAGGGAATAAATACAAACCGGGGTACAGAGGGGTATTACTACACACACGTGCGTCATACTATTTTTTATTTATTTTTATTTTATTTTTTTATATTTTTCATTACAAATATAGAGCTTATATGATACTACGTGTGCAATTTTTGCGTAAATTTGTAAATTTTGTTGATACTGTTAAAATATGGCGTTTTTGGAGTAATTTTTTTCCAAAAAAAAAAGGTCGATAAATGAATTAAATAGATTTTTTCATCGTTTGAAGTTAGTTATTTTTTTATTTTTTTTTAATAAATGTACATAACGAATTGATTGCAGGTTTCTTCTCCCCTTATATAATTTTTTTTTTCTACTATTATTCAATGACAAATGATTCATTCTTTTATCATTTTTTTTTTTTAATTTAAAAATAAAAAATACATGATATAAAAAAGTAATTTTTTTTTTTTTTTTATTCATGTACACAATGGTATGGGGTCTGTATGAAGTTGACAGTGGGTCTTTTGTACTCCAAATAAATATATATTTTTTTAAAATGAATTTAAATGGCGAACGCAACAATGACTTTTTAAATACACATATATTTTTTTAAAGAAAATTATTTTTTTTTTTTCAAAAGTAAATTGTTTTTTAACGGAAAAAAAAAAAGCAAACATATTTTTTCTGTTAAAAGTTTTTACATTAATTTCATATACATTCTCAAGTAGTATTTTTATGTGTTAAAATAATTATCAAACTTCCGGCTAGTTCTATACTGTCAGTCAGAATAAATAATAGAAATAAATAATTTAAAAAGTTTGAAATTTAAAAATAAAAACTGAATAAATTGATACAAAACCACTTTAAACAATTTTTTTTTTTTTTATTATATTTGAAAATAAAAAATTTAACATTAAATTTTCAATCCGACATCGACTTCCGGTGAACAAATCACCATCAATAATGCATTCTCGACCGATCGTTCATTCACCTCACTTAAAAAAAAAAAAAAAAATGATACAGAGTAATAATAAAAAATGAAATAAATATACAAAGAATAAAAAAGAAAAATTCAAGACCCCTTTGAACGTCATTCTGACATCGATCGTTCAAGTTTCTAGCATGTATACAATTTAAAGTAAAAAAAATTCAATTCGAATTATACATTTGATTGGCATTTATTGTTCCAGACATACAAATAAAAAATATTATATAAAAATAAATATAATAAATAAACTTGAGAAAAAAAAAAAAAAAACTACAGAATAATTTACTCGAAATAATTTCTCAAGGACAATATCACATCTTTCATCATCATCATCTTCATAATAATTTACAGTAAAAAATTTGCTTGGAAAAATTTATTTAAAAAACAATTTGATGATGATGATGATGATGATGATGATGATGATGGAATTCCCGGCATGTCTTTAGTTTAGATTCTCAAATAAAATAAAAAACAATTTTTTTACTCTTTTTTTGTTCATAAAATTCTTCAAGTCACAATGGGTATGTATATAAAACTCTTTATACATATTCGCATATCTCAAATCTAGGGAGCCTAATGATTTTGCATTATAAATTTAACATTCGTATAATTTTTTTATAATAATTTTTTTGTATTTAATCCCACGATGCTTTGATCTATACCTTAACAAAATCTGAGATAAAAAAAGGAAAATGGTATAAATATATAATAACATTACATTGAGTGTATAACACTAGTTGGAGGCATATAGGCACTTGGAAAGGCACAGTTCAAGTGTATTAACAAACTCCAGTGTCTTTTCTTGCTTCACCACCTCCATCGCAACTCCAACTTGGTGCATTTGCGATGCTTAAAAGCTGCACACAGTGATGGTAGACAAAAGAAAAATTATACCCACACATATATAAATTTAAAAGTGCATACACAAGTGTGTACATGAACAAAAAAAAAATGAAAAATATATTCGAGTTAAAAGAGGTGAGAGAGCCTTGATATAATAAGAAGAGACAAAAATTAAGCTGAAAAAAAAAAAGCCAAGAGAAAATAATAACATTTATAAAATTAAAAATAAAAAAAAAAACCACCGTTTGGATGATGATAAAAAAAAACCCCCCATCGTCCAGATAGTCGTCTACCCGGGTTTCGACCTCGACGATGATACGACAAAAAATCAGATGCACGGCCATTGGCTGTTCTCAATTCGAATTATTGGCTTCCCCTGGTTGTCGTTCGTCAGATACTCCCCCGGCTTGCCCCCATTTCCACCACCTAACATTTTTTATCAGCAATTTTTCATTTTCCTTTTTCCCCCTATTTTTATTTTTCTTTAATTTTATATTTTCCTTTTCTTTTTTTTTGCAAAACCCCCTTGTGCACCGTCGTTTTTCTACTGCTACCTCGTCATCGTCGTCGTCGTCGTCGCCGTCATCTCATCCTATCACTTTTTTATTTCTTTTTTTCCTTTTCTCTGTTATCTTTTTCTTTTTTTTTTCCTACCCCACCCTCTTTGGAGAACGAACACGCTGCGCTTTCGACCCGAGACAGGCCGAAAAAACTTTGAAAAATAAAAAATTAAAAAAAAAAAAAAAAATCCAATTTCGTTGCCATAGCGACCGGTGTGTGCGTCGACTTTGATAAAGATCCCCCCTGTTGCCACCCTATCAACCCAGTCCTCCCCCTGTGTCCCCCTTTTATCAACCCCCCTGCCCCCTTACCACCCACCTCTTTACCCTTCTTCTTCATCTATAGTCTGTATACGAGACCGACAAACGTTGTATATATATTTCTTCCCTGGTTAAAAATTTTTTCTTGTTTCGGTCCGCACCACACAAACTGCATACTCTTGTTTTAATTTTTTTATTTTTAATAATAATGAATCATTTTTTATTTTCAATTACAATTGGTATTTGTCAAAAGAATATTAATAATAGTAATGTAATTGTTATTATTAAGAAAAAATTAATTGAAAAATTATTATTTTTTAAAAATTACTTAGTTAATGTTTAAAAATAAAAACAATTTTTTTTTT
>JAPYYR010002277.1:0-16960 GCA_030523065.1 Aphidius colemani
TAATATGCCATAAAACATTTACACAATCAAGTCATTTAAAAAATCATCAAGTTATACACAATTCATCAAGACCACACAATTGTAAATTATGTGATAAAACATTTAAATTATTATCACACTTGAATAGACATACAAGTACAATACATAAATCATCATCATCATCTATTAAATCATATAAATGTTTATTATGCAATGAATATTTTACACAAGCATTTAGTTTAAAACGACATGAAAAAAATAAACATTGTATCAATGACGATGATGATGATGATTAATAATAATTTAATAATGTTTTTATAATTATGTCAAGACCTTGACGTAATTGTTGTTCATTTATAACAAGTGGTGGTGATATACGAATAAGTTGTCCATGTGCTGGTCTTGTTAATAAACCAGCATCTCGTAATTTTAAACAAACACTCCATCCATCAGCAAATTTATCATTTATAAGTAAACCACCAAGTAAACCACGTCCACGATATTCAACTGCAATATCTTTTGGTAATTTTTCAAGTTGTTTTTTAATAATAATACCAAGTTTATTTGAATTATCTGTTAAATTTTCTTCTTCAATTATTCTCAATGCCTCTAATGCAACAGAACATGCTAAAGGACTACCACCAAATGTACTACCATGAGTACCAGCTTTTAAATTTTCAATAATCTATCAAATAAAATGAAATGAAATGAAATAAGTACAAAATAAATACAAAATAAATACAAAATAAATACCTCATTACTTGATAATACACCAGATACAGGATACATTCCACCAGATAATGCTTTACCCAATATTAATACATCTGGTTTTTGTTTTTCATAATCAACAGCAAGACGATAACCAGTTCTTCCTAAACCAGTTTGTACTTCATCTGCTATCCACAATACATTATATTTTGTACAAAGTTTACGTACTCCCTCTAAATAACCATCCTATTACAAAAAATTAAATAATAAAATATCATAGAGGTGATTCATACTTGAATTAATATTAATTTTAATTTTAATTTTCTTTATTACTTTTGGCATTTTAACACCAGCTTCACCCTGTATTGGCTCAACCATAAATCCACATATATTTTCATTATTTTTTAATTTTTCTTCAAGTACATCAAGATTATCATATGGTATTTTTTCAAAATTTGGCATAAATGGACCAAAATCAGTATAACTTAATGGCTCAGTTGATGCTGATATTGCTGCCAATGAACGTCCCCAAAAATTATTATTTGCAAATAATATTGTGGCTTTGTTATTTGGTATTTTTTTAATTTTATATCCCCAATGTCTTGCTAATTTTAAAGCAAGATCTCCTCCTTCAACACCTACAGATATTAAATATAATAATTAATGGGGTAAATTTTATTATATAAAAAAATAATAATTTTATATTACCTGTATCTTACCTGTATTCATAGGAATAAATCTATCAAAATTTAATAATCTTGTTATATATTCAGCAAGTTCACCATGCAATGAAGTAAAATAGGCTCTTGATGTGTGATGAAGTTTACCACATTGATTTTGCATAACTTTAACAAGTCTTGGATGACAATGTCCCTGATTACATGTTGCAAAACCAGCAAGAAAATCAATATATTTTTTACCATCAGTATCCCATAAATAAACACCTTGTCCTTTTTCCAATACAACTGGTAACGGTTTAAAATGATGTCCACCATAGGTATTGTCACGTTTTATTATTTCATTTTGTTTTGTACTTGGTGATGCTGATGCTGATGATGATGATGATGCTCGTGTTAATAATTTTATCTGAATTTTCATGTTTTTTAAATTAAAAATTCCACACTTGATCATTGCCATTTTAAATTATTATGTTGTTGCTGCTGCTGCTGCTGCTATTATTGATACTGATACTGATATTAACTTGACTTGTTATTAATACTCGTCTACTGATATAAAATGCAAGAGTTTTCAATAAATTTATCAATAAAATGTATTTTTTATATTTTACCCCTGATAAATCTTATCACATTTACAAATAATATACAAAATAAAAGCTTAAACTTTTGATATATATATTTGTTTGAGATTTATTATTTATTAAATTTTATCTCATCATCAATATGATAAAATGTTTAATGCATTTAATAATAAAAACAACAACGAATTTTATATATTTTAAAAATTTATTTTTCATTTGATAATATTATACAATACATATTATATTATTTCATTTTATTTCATTTTATTTCATTTTATTTCATTTTATTTCATTTTATTTATAATTTATTTGAATGATTTAATATTGTTCTTGATATAATTGATGCTGCCTCTTTTATTTGTGTCTCATTAATAACTAGTGGTGGTGCAAGACGTATTATATGGCCATGTGTTGGCTTTGCCAAGAGTCCATTATTTTTCATTTCAATACATATTTTCATTGCATCAATATTTTCATTAATAACAATTGCATTTAATAAACCTTTACCACGTACAAGTGTAACAATATTTTTTGATAATTTATTCAATTCATTACGTAATATTTTACCCATTTTATCGGCATTATCAGCCATATTTTCTTCCTCAAGTACTTTAAGTGCTTCAAGTGCAATTTTACAACCAAGTGGATTACCACCATAAGTTGAACCGTGCTCACCAGGTTTTATACAAAGCATAATATCATCATTTGCAAGTACACCTGATACTGGATAATAACCACCAGATAATGCTTTACCCAATATTAATATATCTGGTTTAACATGTTCATGATCAACAGCCAAACGTTTTCCTGTTCTTGATAAACCAGTTTGAACTTCATCAGCAATCCAAAGTACATTATACTTTGTGCATAATTCTCTTGTTTTTTTTAAATATCCATCCTTGAGATGGAAAAAATAAGTAGATATTATATTTTGTTATCTTTTTTTTTTTTTTTTTTTTTTTGTTATTGACAATGTTAATCTTGGTTAATCTTAAAAATTAATAATAAAGATGGGGAGATAAAAGATAAAAGATAAAAGATATGAAAATTTAACCTTGGGTACGACAACACCAGCCTCTCCTTGTATTGGTTCAACCATAAATCCAGCAACATTTGAATCTTTTAATGCATTTTCAAGTGCTGATAAATCATCATAAGGTACAAGTCCAAAACCAGGCATAAATGGACCAAAACCAGAATAACTTGTTGGATCAGTACTTGATGATATGGCACTCATTGTACGTCCCCAAAAATTACCCTCAGCAAATATAATTTTAGCTTGATTATGTGGTATTTTTTTAACATCATAGCCCCATCTACGTGCTAATTTACAAGCAGTCTCACCACCTTCAACACCAGTATTCATTGGAAGCCATTTATCATAACTAAAAAAAAAAAAAAAAAAAAAAAAAAAATGAATATTTTATAAATATTTCATATTGTCGTTGTTGTTGTTGAATAAATAAATTTTATTAATTTACCCAAAATACTCTTCAAATTCTCCAAGTACATCAGAATAAAATGCTCGTGATGTTAATGTTAAATACTTGGCTTGTTCAATTAATGCCTTATAAATACGTGGATGACAATGTCCTTGATTAACTGCTGAATATGCTGATAAAAAATCATAATAACGTTTACCCTCAAGATCCCACATATGTACACCCTCAGCACGATTTATTGCAACTTCCAAAGGATGATAATTATGAGCTCCATATTTATTTTCTCTTGTAAATACATTTTGAGATGTTATACATCTATTGAATATTATTCTTGAATTAATTGATGATTTTTTAATAAATAATTGTCTTGTTCCAAGACATTTTACAGTCATTTTCATAAATTCCATTTTTTTATATGACTGAAATTTTAAATAAAAAAAAAAAAAAAAAAAAGATTAATTAATTTAATTTAAGAGATAATTAAATTTAAATTTAAATTTAAAAAAATTCAACACAAAGCACTTGTTGCTCCAACGTGAAACTGTGTAATGATTGTGTAGTTTTTTTTTTTACTTTTTACTTTTTACTTTTTACACACTGGCGTATATTTTTTTGCGCTCATGTGTCATATCTTTATGGACCACTATCTCTATTTAGTTAAATACATTCAAAGTGCACAACTTGTATTAATAATAACAACAATAATAACAATAATCATAATTTTGTTTTAAAAAATTTATTTTGTAATTTTTTTTATCATTTGCTTACAAGTATAATAATAATAATAGTAGATATCATATCAATTATACTTATCACCTTATAAAATTATTTTTATAAGCTAAAATAGCATAACAACGTGGAGATAATATTGGATCAAACATACGAACAATAGATACTTTGGAGCATTTATTGTGAGATTCAAGATACAATACTTTATCAAGAATAAGTGCTGTTTCAATAACGGATCCCAAGTGAACTCTAAGACTTTGAAAGACATTCATTTGCCACTCTTTATCAGCATATTTATTATACAATTTATCCAAATCATAGTCTTTTGGTATCTATTATAGAAAAAAAACTCTTGTTAGTTATTATTTGTAATAAGTAATAACAAATACCTATAGGTATAAATGAATGAATGAATGAATGAAACCTACTTTATTTGATTCAAAACCAATTTTATTTAATGCCCATTTTGCATAAGTTTTAAAATCATTACTTGGTACTGAATTACCTCTGCCTATTACAACATTTTCCATATCTGGAAAAAAAAAAAGTAAAACATAAATAAAATATGAGGTGATAGAGGTATAAATGAATAAATAATTTAAAAATACTTACCTAAAGATTTTAATAAAACTTGCAATATTGCTCTGTAAAAAATCGATACAGGCATTTGTTTATTTTTCATTGAATTTCTCTCGACAGATTGTTGTGCCAGCATTCTTGCATTTTTAGTAAATAAATATTGACTTGTTAATGTTTTATTTGTTAAATGATAACAACATGGTACAACACACAATGTACCAAGTGAATTTGAATTAATAAATGATTTAATCATGGAATCTGCTAAATTTCCACATGTATGTAAACCAACAAGAAATAAATTTTTATTATTATTATTACTATTCAAATTTGGATAATTTAATAAAACATATTTTTCATAATCTGTTTTTTCATCAATAAATTCAACCAAATGCCGTACCAAATTATAAGATTTATTATTTTTTTTTTTTAAAAGTTTTTGACGTTTCAAAGCACTCTTATATCTTGATGGACATGAATCAATAGACAATACTGAAATTCCATAATTTTCACATAAATTTGTGCCTAAATATCCTTTTCCAGCACCAACATCAATAACAATTGTTTCATTATTATTATTTATTATTTTTTTCCAAATACAATATATTACATTTGATAAAATATCAATTTCATAAGTTTTTTTATTTTTCATAAAACGATTATTCATTGAATTATTGTTCTTGTTTTTATCATTATCATCATCATCATCATCATCATTATCATTATTTGCATCAATAACATTATTATTATTTTTAATATTCAAGGCATCAGTTTTTTTTATAAAATTTAATAATTCATTTGATTTATTCAAGTTATTATCATCATCATCATCATCATCATCATTGGTTTGTTGAATTTGTAATTTTAAATCATTTGATAAACATTTGTTCCATAAATCATCAGTTATAAAATCAACAAGATGACAATTTGCCAATTTATCATGACTTTTGATAAATAAAATAGTATCCTCAAAATGTTTAATATTATTTTTATACATTATTATTGTTGTTGTTGTTAATTTAAAAATTAAGTTGATTACCAAATTCTGAATATGGAATATTAATTTTAGCCAATGAACAGAGTCTATTAAATTTTAATTTTATATTTTCAAATATTTTAATTATGTCAATTGTTTCAGTATTGTCTCTTGGAAATTTATTTATTAAATCATTTAATATAATTGCTTGATTATTAATTTTTAATGAATTATCACTATTATCAAGACAATTTTTTATAACAATACTATAAAATCCAAGTCTAGCTGACAATTCACTGGCTCTATGATAACCAAGATGATATCCACTAATTGATTGACACTTGCCAGCATTAAAACCCTCTTCAAAACCACTTTTATTAGCCAATTCTTCACTAAATAATAAATTATCAAATATATCATTTATATCATCGTAATTATTGATATTATTACTTGAATGTGTTTTTGTCATTAAAGTCAACGACATTTTTTTTTTTTTTTTTTTTTTTATAGATATACCTAAATAAATAGGCGCATATAATATATAATTGAATAATAATAATAATAATAATAAAAATTGACGTGTTGGCAAGGTTTACCAACTGTAACAACAAAAAAAAAAAAAAAAATCAATTTTTGTTGTTTTTTATCATGTAGACCTCCATGTTTTTTATAAGTAATGCGCCCGCATCATATTCATATAGATACACACATATACACTTTCATACATCTGTATATATATATGTAATCTTTCTAATACATACATACATGGATAAACACTCATCAGTACAATAATGTTTGCGGTTCATTTTGGCGTTGTTTAATAATTGGTTTGAGTTAATAATTGTGTTAAAAATGTTATCTCTGGGACCAAAAAAAGACGGTGGACCAAATGCAAAATTTTTTGAGTCAACCGAAATATTGACGGCTCTCGATGGAGTTAAACAATGGCTTCTAAAAAATTGTAAAAAGGTAAGACTCTAAACCGGCGTCCAACTTGCATTTATGAAAGCTTCAATGGCTCCATAATAATAATAATAATAATAATAATACATATATATTTTGTTTATATATTGTTTATCATTATTCTACAACAACAACAACAACAACAACAACAATAACCATAATAATACTAATTATTATTTTATTATTATACATTTCAGTATGTAATGACTGATCCACCAACAAACAAAAGTTTATCTACTCTGACGGTACAACTTCTTCAATTTCAAGATGATACACTTGGTAAAAATATAACAAAAGCACCAATGACAAGAATTCCTGTAAGTATTTATTGATATTGATTATTATTATTATTATTATTATTATTATTATTATTTCATCATTTTAATTATTATTTTTATTACAGATGAAATGCTTTTTAGATTTAAAACCAGGCGGTGGTTTGTGTCATATATTAACAACAGCATATAAATTTAAACAAGAACAAGGCTGGCGAAAATTTGATTTTCCAGTTGGTGCTAAATCTGCTTCACGTATGGATCGTGCTGTTGAATTTTGGGCTACAACTGAGCGTGTATTGGTACAAAATAAATGTCTAACTATACCTTGTGTTTATATTAGACCTGATGTTGATAAAACAACTGCTGTTAAAGTTAGAGAATTAGTACGTCGTCATCAGGGTACACTTACTGATACAGATATTGATGCAACACATATTATATATCCATCAGTTGATCCATTGGATGAAGAATATGCAAGACCATGTTTACGTCGTGATAGAACAGTACTATTACATTGGTATTATTTTCCAGATAGTTATGATTCATGGACAATTATTGATTTACCAATTGACTATCCAGAAAATCCATTAAATATTATTACAAAACCAGTATATAAAGTATCAGCAACATGGGCACTTGATGTTGATCAATATAATGAATGGATGAATGAAGAAGATTATGAAGTTGATGATTCTGGACATAAAAAAATTCATAAATACAGATTATCTGTTGAAGATTTATTACCAGCTCATCCACCAGCACCACAGTTACCATTATCCTCATCATCATCATCATCATCATCGTCATCATCATCATCATCATCAACGACAACAACAACAACAACAACAACAACAACAACAACAATAGCAACAACAACAACAACAACATCATCATCAGCATCAGCTAAAAAACAAAAACGTAAACGATCACCAAGTCCACCACCTAAAATTGGTAAACGTAAAAGTGGTCGTGGACCAAGTGGTGGTGTTGGTGTTACTACTACTACTAGTAATATTACAAATCCATCAACTGGTATAGTAACATCAGTTGTTAGTAATTCATCATCATCATCATCAATAACAGCAACACCTAAAAAATCACGTGGTATTGGTGGTAATAATAGTAGTAGTGGTGGTGGTGGTGGTGGTGGTGGTAGTATTGGTCCAGATGAAGAAGATGATTTAACACAAGGTATGGAAGATCCACCAGCTGAACCACATGTTGTTGAAGTTTTATCAAATCAATCAATATCATCACAACTTAATTCTGGTGGTAGTAATAACAATAACAATAATAATAATAATTCAAGTAATATTAATAATAGTGGTGCTACAAATATTATTGCAAGTATAACAAGTAGCGGTGGTGGTGGAATTATTGGTACATCTAGTAATAAAAAACAAGATAATGAATTTCAACCATTAAAATCTGGTAATTTAGCTGATTTAGATGAACCAATGGATTATGATAAAAATTTACAAAATAATCAAGATAGAGATTTTGAAAGAGATACAAGTAAAGAACGTGGTGGTGGTGGTGGTGGTGGTGGTGGTGGTGATAATAATGGTTGTGGTAAAGATGAACCAGAAGACAATGTTACTGAACAAACACATCATATTGTTGTACCAAGTTATTCAGCATGGTTTGATTATAATTCAATTCATACTATTGAAAAACGTGCATTATCAGAATTTTTTAATGGTAAAAATAAATCAAAAACACCTGAAATTTATTTGGCATATAGAAATTTTATGATTGATACATATAGATTAAATCCAACAGAGTATATTACATCAACAGCATGTAGACGTAATTTAGCTGGTGATGTTTGTGCAATAATGCGTGTGCATGCATTTTTAGAACAATGGGGTCTTATTAATTATCAAGTTGATGCTGAATCAAGACCAACACCAATGGGTCCACCACCAACATCACATTTTCATGTATTATCAGATACACCATCTGGTCTTGCGCCAGTTAATCCAAATCCACCAAAAACACCACAACCATCAGCAGCTAAAACATTATTAGATCTTGAAAAGAAACCAACAATATTATTAAATGACATTGATACAAAACCAATAGCTGCTGGTGGTTCTATTACTAGTAGTATTACTTCAACAAGTACAGCTGCTGCTGCTGCGGCTGCTGCTAGTGTTGTTGCTGCAGCTGCTGCTGTTGGTGGTGGTGGTGGTGGTGGTAGTGGTAGTGGTACTTTTATCAATACAACATCATCATTAATAACAACTACAACAACAACAACAACAACAACAACACCAACACCACCACCACCACCACCTAGTAGTATTAATAATACTAGTACTATTACAACAGCTACTCCAACAACTTGTATTAATAATATAAATATTATTAATAATATTAATAATACAATTACAACAAATTCATCAGTTAATACAACTTTACATACAATAAGTGGTATGACTAATTTTGGTCTTAAACTTGATCAATATTCAAGAAAACCAGGTGTATTAAAAAATAAACAAGCTGCTGGTGCAACAAGAGATTGGACTGAACAAGAAACATTATTATTATTAGAAGGTTTAGAATTACATAAAGATGATTGGAATAAAGTATGTGAACATGTTGGATCAAGAACACAAGATGAATGTATATTACATTTTCTTCGTTTACCAATTGAAGATCCATATCTTGAAGAAGGTGGCCCAGAGGGTCTTGGTCCACTTGCATATCAACCAGTACCATTTTCAAAAGCTGGTAATCCAGTTATGTCAACTGTTGCATTTTTAGCATCAGTTGTTGATCCACGTGTTGCTGCAAGTGCTGCTAAAGCAGCAATGGAAGAATTTGCAGCAATTAAAGATCAAGTACCAGCAGCATTACTTGATCAACATTTAAGAAATGTACAAGCAAGTGCTAATGCTGATGGTAAATTTGATCCAGCTGCTGGACTTGCACAATCTGGTATTGCAGGTACAGGACCTCCAGAACCACCTGATGATTCATCATCCTCAGCAGCAGCAGCAGCATCAACAACAACAACAGCAGCAGCAGCAACAACATCATCAACATCATCAACAACAACAACAACAACAACAACAAATACTGCAACATCAACAACAAATGATACAACAATAACAACAACATCATCAGTTTCAGTAGCATTATCAACAACGCCAACAACAACAACATCATCGCCACCATCACCATCAATTGAATCTACCAAAAAAGAAGATACTACAAGTTCTATTGATAAAGATAGTCCTATTGATTCTAGTACAACAACAACAGCAGCAGCAATAACTACGACAACAACACCACCACCAACAACACCAACCCCACCAGCAGCAACAATTGATAAATCAGTTAAAGATACAGATACAAGTGGTAGTATTGTATCACCAACTAGTATTGATAATTCAAGTGGTGCATCAATAACATCAGCCAATATTGTACCAAAAAAAGAAGAAGATGATGGTCAAAAAATGGATATTGAATGTACTGATCAATCAGAAAAAATGGATATTGATAAAAAAGAATTAGAAAATGAAAATGATATTGATAATAAATTAAAAGTTAAAATAACTGCTGGTAGCCTTGAAGAAATTGAAGCTAAAGAAAAAACAGATAAAGTTGTACGCGATGCACAATTACAATCAGCTGCTGCTGCTGCACTTGCTGCTGCTGCTGTTAAAGCTAAACATCTTGCTGCTGTTGAAGAAAGAAAAATTAAATCACTTGTTGCATTACTTGTTGAAACACAAATGAAAAAATTGGAAATTAAATTACGTCATTTTGAAGAACTTGAAACAACAATGGAACGTGAACGTGAAGGTCTTGAATATCAAAGACAACAACTTATTACTGAACGTCAACAATTTCATTTAGAACAATTAAAAGCTGCTGAATTTAGAGCAAGACAACAAGCTCATCAAAGACTTGCACAAGAACAACAACAACAATTACAACAACAACAACAGGCACAACAGGCACAACAACAACAACAACAACAACAACAGGCACAACAAGCACAACAAGCACAAACACAGCCATCAGGACAAATTCAACAACATTCAACTTGGCAATCTGGTACTCAAAATCAATTACAAAATCAAACAACATTACAACAACAGTCTGTTGGTAATTTACCAATACAGCCACAATTACAAGGTGCACAGGCACAACTTCAGTCTCAACAACAAACTCCAATTGGACAATTGTCAACGACAATAATAACAACAACAACAACAACAGCAGCAGCAATAATTACACCACCAATAACATCAACACCAACATCAACACCAATGCCAATGCCACCGGTATTACCACAGCAACAACCATCATTACTATCGTCATCATCATCATCATCGATGCCATTGACACCACAACAACAACAACAACCACCAAGCCCTCAAGCACACCAACAACAACAGGCATTGCCTCCACAACAACCTCAGACATCTCCTCAACAAGCGTAATTATTATTAAACCATTAATAATCAATGAAAAAAAAAAAAAGTGCTTCTCCCTCACTTGGATTATTTTGCTTTTTTTTTTTAACTTCATTAACTTGAACAAAAAAATTTAAAATAATTTAAAAATATAGTTATGGTTATTATTATTATTATAATAATAATAAAAACAATAATAATAATATAAACAACTTGAGTTTGATTATTATTATTATTATTATTGTTATTATTGTGGTGGTAATGAAATAAGACAAGCCAAGTTATTTTGATAATAATAATTATTATTATAATATTGGCTAATAATTATATTTTAATAATAAACAATTACTATTATTATTATTATTATTATTATTATTACAATTATATTTTTTTCTTGTCCAAAAAATACAAATATTATTAATATAATTATTTCGAGTTTTCAATCTCTTTCTATGCCAATCAATTTTTATTTTTTTTTAAAAATAATGACAACATATATTATACATTTAATACTATTAATAATTAAAAAAAAAATAATAATAATAAAGTTAAGAAGCTTGTAAACTATATAATCATTTTAAAAAAAAAAAACAATTGTTTAAATTAAAAACAAGCTATTATTTAAAATAATGGAAATTGTTGTTGTTGTTGTTGTTGTTGATTGAGTTATTATTTTCTTTCATTAACATCGAATATCTCAATTGATGAAACAATATACTTAAATATTAATAAATTGATAATACGTACTTGAATATTTCATTATTATTATTATTATGATTATGTATTTTGTATTATGTAGCATCAAAGGGCATTGTTGTGAATCAATTCGAGAACAAGATCGGTCATCATTCTGGCACACTCAATACCACCAATTATTGGTAGTGGTGCATCAGTATTTTTATTTTCTTGATTGTTTTCTGTGGTAGCATCACCACTGGATGAGGCATTTTCATACAAGTCTGGTGCATTATCACTGTCACATGTACTACATGGTAATATATCAAGAGCTATGCCTAATCCAAAACGTCCACATTTACGTATCTCGTCATTTAAGCTTGAAAAAAAAAACAATTTTGTTTTTTATTAAATAAATAAAAGTAAATAGTTTTTATATGAAAACTTACAGTTGCCAAGTTGTTGAAGAATCTCTCGATGTATTATTGGGATTAAGTATTTTCAATGCATCCATTAAATGAGAATGATAATAAAGTAAAAGTGATGTCATGTGATTTTTTCTAACTTGTTTTGATGTGCAGCAATATAATAAATTGGTCAGATCAAGTGCCACTGATCCCACACGCATTAATTGAAAATCAACAAGATAAACAGCCTAAATAATAATATAAATTATTATTATTATTATTATTATTATTATTATTATTATTATTATTATTATAAATAAAATATAACAAGTACAATACGTACTTGTTGTTGTTGTTGATTGTTGGTGTCATTGGTCATTGTTGTTGATTTATTTGATGAAAATAAAAAATTATTTGTCCAACAATCACCATGACAAAATACAGTCAATGAACCTCTTGTTGATGCCAATTCACACATTGTACGAAAAAAAACATCTTCATGAAGAAATTTTTGTAATTTATCAATAATATCCTGTTGATATGTTTTACTTGCTGTTAATGTTTCTGATACCATATTTATAGCATTTTTAGCAGCAACACGATAATAATTACGATACCATTCTTCATTTTCAATACGAAATAATGTTTCACGTATTCCTTGACTATTATTTTCATCAGCCAATTTATTAAATATATCTGGTCTTGATAATTAAATTAAATTAAATTATTATTTTTACTATTATTAAATGAACAAAATACAAACCTTGTATCACCAAGTGTTAAACTCAGAGCATGAAAACCAGCAAGTGCTTTTAATACAAGCTTTAATTTATCAAGCTCAAGACCTTTTCTACGATCAGCCATAATATATCCTTTTTCACGAAGATCTTCCATAACAATTAAATCAGATTTGGCAACATAAATTTTTGGGATACCATTAAATATAATATTTTTATTTTTATTATTATTATTATTATTATTATTATTATTATTATTTTGTAGATTTTCAAGAGCTGGCCATACATGATTATAAAATGCAACTTCATTACGAAATAATAATTCACTTTTAAATGCCTCACGTCGTGCTTTTGATTCTGGCAAAACTTTATAAATAATTGATCTTTTCCACGGTAACAATTTTCCATCACCACAAAATTTACGACCATTAATACCAAGTCTATATAACATTGATGTATAATTATCACCACGTCCTGATCCAGGCTCTTCATCAATACCAATTATTTCAATTTTTTCATCACTTTTATCTTTTTCAACTTGTTGCTCAAACAAATAACGTATATATTCCAATTCAAGTTTTTTATTATGAACAACTCGTGTCTCATCCATAATATTTTTTTTTTTTTTTTTTTTTTTTTTTTTTTTTTTTTTTTTTTTTTTTTTTTTTTTTTTTTTTTTTTTTTTTTTTTTTTTTTTTTTTTTTTTTCGTTGTGGCGGTTTATTATTACTTGTTATTACTGATACGATGAGAGGAAATAAGTATTTTACTACAATGTAATGAATAAAGAGTTGATTCCTGACATTATTTGACATTATTTGTGTCTCTCTTTTTTTGAGCAAGTAAAAACAAGGGCTACATTAATATACCATTAATATCCAACAAACTGTTTCATGTTCAATTTATTTTTTATTAAACATACACATGCACATTTAATATCATCATACATACATACATACATACATACATATTTTAGTTGAACAAACCAAATCATCAACTTTACAAATGTTAAATAATCAAGTTGAAATAAATTATTTATTTAATTCAACAACATTAAATACAAATTTTGGACCAACAATACTTTCAAGACGTTTTTTTTCATGATTTGCCAGTGGTAAATTATGATGAATTTTATGAGCCATTGAAGAGATGTTATCCTCAAAACCAGTATCAACACAATACTTGATTAAATCCTAAATAAATTGGAAAATATTATTAATAAACAAGTAGATAAATAAATATTATTATAAATACATACCAATGCAGTTGTTATTTGACAACTTAATATACATTCATCAAAAATTTCATTTATTTGATTGACATGCAAAGTGCCAATAATTTGATTTTGTTCATTTAATAAATATGATATTATCAGTGAACATCTGTCATATTTATTAGCGCGTAAACATAAAACAGCAATATCACCAAGTATTGTACCAGTCCAATTCATATTTTGCATTCTACGTTTTTTTTGTGTCTAAAAACATGATGATTATTATTTATGAAATATAATAAATATAGGTCTAATAAATATACTTACGTTGACATAATTCCATACTGTCCATCCAGCTTCACCAAATATTTCATTTGTCGTTTCATCATTTTTTAATGGTTTACAATGATTAATCATTGTGTTTAATGCTTTTTCAACTAAATTTTTACGTTCAAGTTGTTCAAATTGTACAATATGTGACCAAATTGTTGGTAATAATTTACGACTTGTATCAGGATCACTGGAATTAATTGATGTTAATAATTCATCCATAACACTTGGTTCTGGTGTATAAATATGTGGTACCAATAAATCATAATAATTCATAAAAAAATCATCAATTTTTTTATTTTTAATTTGTAATAAAAAATAATAACGATAATATACATTTTCCTTGAGGCCATCACCGATAAATTTATAATTATCATTGTCAAGTAATATTTTATGTATACGATCACCAAGAGTTGGATTATTAAATGTATTACATGCAATATTCATTGCAGTTACAAAAAAATAAACATCAAATTTATCTTTTATTTGTAATTTTATATTATTATTATTATTTATTTCAAGTTTATTAATAATTTCATCAAGTAATAAACTTGGTGTTGCACCATTTCTATAATATATTTGTAATGCATAATTATATGATGCTAATGATGGCTCAATATTCAAAATATTTTTAAATTCACTAAATAATGAACAACACAATTCTTTAGCAATAGCATGATTACTCAATGTTGTTGCAACTTTTAATGATGAATTTAATGTACCAATTGTTGGTTTAATACGACATTTATTTATTCTTTCAAGTATATCAATGAGTAATGATTTTTTTTCATTTATTCCATCTTTTAATGATGGTATTATTGATATTATTGAATTATATGTTGATATTGATAAATTAATATTATTATTAATTGCTTCTTCAAATAAACCATATGATTTTTCAAATTTATTATATTTTGCTAATGCACAAATCATTGTATTGTATGCTTTATCAATAATCATTTTATTATTATTATCATTATTATTGTCATCATTAGAATTTGAATCATTTTTTGTTAAAAAAGAAAATAATTTTTCAATAACATGACAATTGTTCCAATTTTTTAATTTATTATTATTATTATTATTATTATCCGATTGTGTAAACCATTTTTCTTCATAAAATTGTTCATTATCACATAAATCATCTTGACTATTATAATAACATAATAATTCAAATAATGATTGTTTTGTATCAATTGATATTTTTTTACTTTTATCATCTTTATCATCATTATCATCAAGTAATTTATATATACTTAATGCATCATTAACATGGCCATTTTTTATGACATTTATCAATACATCCTCTGATACATCATCTTTATTATCATATATTGCTTTTGGTAAATATTCATTAATAATTGGATCAGCAATACGATGATTAAATAAATAACTGTGTTCTTGACGTATCCACATTGCTGTTTTACGTCCAGATTCTTGTGACAATGCAAATGTACGTTTTTGAGAATTTGAATATGGTATTAAATATGGATCATCATGATATTTGTATTTTGGTGCTGTTGGATCACGTACAATTGTTTTTTCAAGTGCACATAATACATCAGTTGGTCCACGTTCTTTTCTCAATGGTATTTTTATATCATGAATATTATTTGTTGTTGTTGTTGTTGTTGTTGTTGTTGTTGTTGTTGTTGAAAAATTGGTGATAATGGCACATGATGTTTGTAAATTTTTCAACATTCGTCTTTTTACTCCAATACTTTTTTTTAATGAAATAATAAATATAGGTATTATTAATTGAGTATTATTATTTATTTTTATTAAACTTACTTGTTTGAAATTTTCCATGCAAGAGTATTCATATTTAATTTTTTATATTTATTTAGGTGTATTTAGGTGTATTTAGGTATAACCAGGTATAACCAGGTATAACAAAAAAATGCTTGGTTATCATCTATTGACCAAATCGACCGAATGACCACCACATTTACCTAAAGATGAGTTTTCATGTGTTAATTTTATTCAATTTTATTATATATATAGGATATATATTAATTTTTTTTGTCTCTTTTTAGGATACGTTGGAAAATCTTGAAAATAACGGACTTGAGAGAGAGAGCAAATAAATACTAAAACTCGGAACGCATCCTTATTGTGTGAAAACAAAATATTTATCACAATAATTTGTAAAATGACTTGTGCACATTAATTTTCATTATAATTGCATGTTTATTGGTATCAGTGGGTACGTATAATAATTATTTATTATTATTATTATTATTATTATTATTATTATTAT
>JAPYYR010002278.1:0-10545 GCA_030523065.1 Aphidius colemani
TATTGGAAATATCAGACGAATTTCTTGTTGTTTTGAAAAAAATTTGAAATCCGAGAAATTCGGAAAGAAATTTCTCAGATTTTTTTCGAAACTTCACTTTAGCATCAAAGAGAAAAAACTAGGAAAAACGGGCAAAAATTGGAAATCAGTTGAAAAATACCAGAATCAATCTGAGAAATATCGGAAAAAAGCGGAGAATTATTTTTTTTTAATGTCTACTTGGTGTCGAGGTTGTACCGATAAGTGAGTTATTTTAATCTTAAACAAACATAAAAATATGGTAGAGAAATGAAGAAAGATGTTACATGAATAGTGGTGGGATGTTCGGCTCATCAATTTCCGATGATAATGATTATGTTTTTCATGCACTTTTATTTATATTTATGAAAAAAATAAAAATAATAAAAATTTTCTAAAGAAGTCAGGAACACACGATTTACAATAAATATTCATGTCATTTAGCGGATAAATTTACTATAAACTACATATTTAGGATACCATTAACTCAGGGATGCAAATATTCCCAGCTTCATCCAACCGTCTCCTTAAATTACACCAAAATAAATTGATAAATAGAAAACATACCAAATTTGAAAACTAGATCGAGTTTTGATCGGGCAACTTGATCAAGAATTGATAAAAACGTAACGCGAAAATGGATCGAAAGTTGATCAAGCTACCTGGTCAAGATTTGATCAACTTGATGTTTTTTTTTTTTTAATTAACTTAACCTTTTTCATTTTTTACCTGTTTATATATTGCTATTAAGAAGAGAGGGGGTAAGGGACACGATAAAATTCTTACTTGTACAAGTAAATAAATTACGTGCACGCAGCTCGCTGGTCTCGAACCCGCGGACGATGAGTTTTAATTTCTAACCGTACGCTTTAGACCGCTCGGCCACCGGGCCATCGATGAGGATACAGATTTTTTCATCTTTATATTGTGCGCTTAGTACACCCTTTGACTAAGATTTGACTGGGTTTACTTGATCAAGATGAGATCACCTTGAACAGGGAAAATTGTTTAAAAAAATTGTTTATTTCAAAATGTTAAACTTGATTATCTTCTGATCAAGATTTGACCAGGTTTAATTGATCAAGATGAGATCAAGATAATTGATCACACCTTGAACAGGGAAAATTATTTTAAAAAATTATTTATTTTAGAATGTGAAACTTGAACATCTTTTAATCAGGTTTTGACCAGGTTCACTTGATTAAAATGTGGTCAAGTATCTTGATCAAATCTTGAACAAAGAAAATTATTTATTTTAAAATGTTAAACTCGATCATCATTTGATCAAGTTTTGACTAGGTTCTCTTGATCAAATCTTGATCAGGATCTGTTCAGGCTTCCTGAAATAAGGTCAAATCCGTCAGCCTGACCAGATTTCGACTCGGGTTGTGCTATCAAAGAGAGAGTAAGATAGAGAAGTTGTAGAAATTACTTACGAAAAGCGGGAATTTTTTTTTCTAAAAACGCGCAACTAAGCTATCTTTGGCGTCATGTTTATCGATCGAAAAATAATTTTGTGGATGTAAAAAAGAAATAATTGTTTTTTGAATTCAACAATTGATTGTTATCATTATGTAAGAAGAAATTATTTCTGAAATACATATATATTTAAAAAAAATTAATATGCCTTTACTTACGAATAAAACCAGTCATTTTCAGACTTTCATTTTCTTTTTAAAATTTTATTTTTCCAAGTCCAAAAAAAAAAAATTTAGAAAAATTTCATGAGTGAAAGAAATTTTAAGTCTGCAAAAAAACTCAGAAAAATTTTTTTGTGTAAAAATAAAATAATAACAACTTAAGCGTTGTAAGAGCCATTAATTTCAAGGCTCAACCGGTGAAAATTATTGTACCAAAAAATACTGCTTACGCAAGGCTTATTTGTCACCTCAGAAATCAAACACGTCTCAAGTATAGAAACACACTGCTTAAAAAACGTCTTGAACGTCTACCAAATAACGGCTTAACCTATGGATGGCTTGTACTGCTTAAAATTGCTTTTACTGCTTATTTCAGGCCTTATTTTTACATCCCAGGAATTGTGGTTGATGTTTAATTCACTTTTGTTTTTTTTTTTTAACAATTATTTATATATAATATGTAATCCTTTTTTTAATTTCTCAACCATAGAAATTCACGTTTTCACCCATGTATACTGAAACAGTAAAATTCGATGGTCAAAGCCGTATTTTTCTATGATATCTCGTTTAAAAAAAAAAAAAAAAAGCTCAACCATAGAAACTGGCCTATTTACTGCTAAACTATAAAACTTGAATTCCGTAAATAACATTTTCGCATATCGCTCAAATTCTATACTCATTCTCATGGAGGTCTACATGTAGACCTCCATGACTCATTCTACACAAATACTCAGTACTCATACGTAGGACTATATATGTTAAGTAGCGTTGAATCCCTGGTAAAAATATTTTAACTCATTATGTCATAATATAACAGAATATACTATATTCCGACCGTCTCCTCTTTAAAAATTCACTCGCCAGACAATTGCATATTTTTTAGATGTTATCAAAACCATTTTGATACTCATTTTCTTGAAAAATAATAAACAAATTTTTTTTACATTTCTTCTTGTACGTACAATGTACATTGTTATTTGAAATTTCTCACATGTAGTCATCTCACAACTACCCGTATAGAAATCGCCAGGACTCACAACATGGTAATACCCCGTGTAGGAATCGCCAAGACTCACAACGCGGCCATGCAGTAGCCGATCAATGGCACCCAATGATTGGTAGCCAGGCACGGCCCATTCATGGTCCATCGATCCTTGGCTGACTCTTGAGTGGCCGTTACTTGTTCGCCAATCAACGGCCAATCTCTGGCTGATATATGAATGGTCATTGCTTGGTTGCCAGTCATCGGCCAAGTCTTGGCAGATATTCAGTGGCCAAACATTGGCCAAGCCTCTGAATTCTTAAATGGCCAACGCATGGTTGCCATCACTTGCCCAGCTTTGGCTGACTCTCGGGCGGCCACGAGTTGGTCTTTGGTTTATGACAAAAATTTTTTCCATCAGTTTCGTTAAAGCCACCGTGGCCTAATGGTAAGGCTCCGAGATGTCTCGCAGAAGACCTGAGTTCAAGTCCAGGTAGAATCAGAAATCATTCTTGTTTAGTTATAATTATACTTGTATATTTCCGAGCAATTTTACGGAGAAATGTCTCGATAACATACTTAGTTTGTGATCATTGCATTTTTTTAACATAAAATTTATACTTCAGCCGATAAAACAGAAAAAAAGCTTTTCCATCAAAAAACTAATATTATATAGGTATATTAATATTTATTAATTAACTCGAATAAAAAAATAAATAGAATATCATTTTTTTTTTTTTGTCAAAATGTTTCATATTTTTTAAATAATTATTAACAAAACTTGTAGCCAAAAATATCTTGTCACTGAAGTAAATCGAATAACATTCCTCTTTTATATCGCGTCCGTGGTTAAGCAAGCTAAGGCACATGTTACGGATTTTGGGAAATGGTCGGTCGTAGGTTTAAATCCCGCATTAGGTTAACACAAAAAAAAAAAGTTGTCAGGAAAAAAACAACATCAAGTTCGTAGTCGTCTTATATTTTTTATTTTTCTTTGACCTTTTTACCAAAAAAAACTGCAGTCTTTACAACGCTGTTGGGTAAAAATTGTCGGTAAAAGCAGGGATCGCAGCGTTACAAAAAAAAAAATGCAATTATTACACAAAAACTTGGTAAAAAAAAAATAAAATGCAAAGTTTACATTTTTTTTACTGTCCTCATATTTTTGGAATTTTTTTGTTTTAAAAAGCCGAACGTATGCTAATCTGTATCGACTATTTACTGACTGATTTATTTAAATAGAATCTTCAACAGCTTTTTTCACTTAACTAAATTTTATCGTTTCATTTAACCTGTAACGATGTTAGTTTTCCCTGTGATAATTCAACACATTCATATAGGTACATTATTTATGCAGTTTCTAAAACTTAACACATATGTACTAATATTAAAACTCGTTTTAGATTTACAATATATATTCATATATAACTCCATCTCAATGACTCCGTTAAAAATATTAGATTCGAAAAAAATGTTGAATGATTGTTATCAGATAAAACTCTGCCGTTGTTGACTCAAAAATTTCAACGTTTAATTGTGGTATTGACATATATTGTGGGTCGATAGAGTTGGATAGAACCTATTCCGCTCCCTCTGAAATAACTCTACTTTTTTATTTTGATTTCTCTCTTTTTTTCTCGCCAAACTTCTTCTCTACGAGCTGGGTCAACGTTACCCCACAGTAGTGACTAGTGAGTGAGTAGAATGAGCAAGAGTGAATTTTACATCTGTCTACACTGCGCGTGCGTCTGTCAGTAACCCCTTAAACACTGAAAGCAGCTATTTGTTTAGTATCGTCCATGAAGGACGAAAAATACCAAACATGTTATCTAATAAAACAAATCGTTTAAAATTCGTAATATCTTATCAAATAATCATTTATTTTCGAAGATAAACAGGTTTTTTTTCAAAGATATTCTGATAAATTTGATTAATAATGAGTTGGAAGTTCGACTAGTCAAAATTGTGTGTGTATGTGTGTGTGTGTGTGTGTGCGTGTGATAAGTTGTTCCGAATGCGATAATTTTATTGTATCCACTTGTAAAGATCAAACATGGATTGATCTGAATACGGAGAGACTAATTTAATGATTTATTGCATATATGTGATTTGAATAATCCGGAAATTTTATGTTACATTATTTGTTAAAAACCCAAATATAAAGAAATTGGGATTATCAATCAATTTATAGTATTCGAATAACTGAACCTGATATCGTTATCATGCATTGCAACTCTAATATCTCATAGAAATGAAACTGTTTTGATAATTATTATTGTTTTTCTCCGCCAAATTTTACTATAAAATTAAAACTAACACCATATCAAGATTGTCTCAGCATTTTTTTTTTTTGTTAGACTAAAAGATAATCTTTGATCGTGATAGTCAGAAAAACAATAAATAATAGTTTATGCTAAACGTCGCTATTGATTACAACTTTTTCGAATCATGCAACAAATGAAAAATTATTATATACACTTCAAGAAACGTTTAAAAACCAGAAACAATAAATTTAATAGTTTAGTAGATAAAGAAAATGAGCAAAAGTGTGGAATTACTATCTGGCACCACTGACTCTGAAGTGCATGGTAAGATGTCTCAAAATCTTATTTCTAATAAATCTAATATTATTAATAGAATAAAAATACTTCACTGAATCACTTCAGTCTAAAAGAATGTATGGATAAAAAGAATTCTGAAATACATACAATTTTAAAATTATAATGAGCTGAGATTGGTTTCAATTTTCGGTTCTTTTTGGATTGTGCTTCTTGAATATTATAGGATTGGAACTTTTCTTGATTCAATCGTGAACAAAAGTTTTTGACAATTATCCAAACGTTCAGAAAATTACTTACTCCGTTTTGAACGACATAGTTTATGCATGCCAAAAACCAAAATTAATCATCGATAGTCAAAATGGCCTATCGAACTAAGATCCATCTCAGTACACAGATGTTCATTTTTAGCGGTAATTAATTCAGGTCGTTGAGTGATTCGATATTTTCTTTATCGGTTTGCATTATTTTTATGGATTAGTAAGTTAACAAACAGACAAACAATAGGATAATTTGGATCAAGATACTGAATCGGGCTAGGGCGAAAATACATTATCTGAAATGGATTTAGATTCTAGATGCATTTCTGGTCTGGATACATGATCTAAAATAAATTAAGTTAACTAATCACGACTGGATCCAGCCTAGATCTGAACATGACCAGGATGTAACGCTTTTTCATAAGGTTTGGGTTAAAATTGGATTGGGATACTGCGTTAGGCTACCCCGAATTGAAAAAATCAGAGTATTTTAGCGAGAGAGAATTGTATTTTATATTCCATATTATCTTTCTAAGCGCCATTGAAAAAACTTTTCGAATACAATTTTCACTCTTCCAAATGTATTCGTAAGAAGAGCAATTATATTCGATGATTCCTGAGAGTAATATTTGTATTCGCGTTGACGATACAACCAAAATACAATTTTATTCGGTTGGAATATTATTTGATACGAAAAAATTCCACGAGAGCACATTTTATACAGGATGTCCCGTAAGTCGCGCATGGTGAGTATACTACCAGATGAAATTTCAGATAGTAAATGGTTTTGAATTTTGTGTCTACGACGCTTTGTGCTTGAGTTATTAACGTTCTAAGTTGACCAACCGGGATTGAGCGTCAAGAATTATTATCATTATGGCGTCTTAATCCACATGTGTGAAATTACCCGTGATGCATTAATATGTTTTTTCAATTAATCCAAAATTTGAACGCAAGATGTAGCTCAAACATAAGTACTTTATTAAAACAAGTACGCACACATTCACGACAACCAATTTCGTGCTTTCATTTTTATTCGCATTTATTAATCACATTATGAGATTTATTTTTGTTAATCACATTTTTATTAATGACATTATGTGACCTCATACATAATTTGATTGATAAATAAATCACATAATGTGATTAATAAATGCGAATGAAAATGATGCGAATGCACGTCATTAGTTGTCGTGAATGTGCGCGTACTTGTTTTAATAAAGTACTTATGATTTAGCTACATCTTGCATTCAAGCTTTGGATGAATTAAAAAAACATATTAAATTTTACACATGTGGATTAAGACGCTATAATGATAATAATCCTCAACGCTCGATCCTGATTGGTCAACTTAAAACGTTAATAACTCAGACACAAAGCGTCGTAGACACAAAATTCAAAAACATTTGCCATCTGAAATTTTATGCAGAATCTCGTAGTGTACCCGCCATGGGCGACTTACAAGACATCCGGTATGTGTTGATGCTCTATCTTTTACACAAATAATTTTTCCACCCGGGATCGATCTCCTAGCCTTCTAAATGCTAAACCGATGTCCTAAGGCGTGGTACTATTTTTACAAGTTCTCGACAAAAAGTATTTGCCCTCGCCATGTAAATATCACGAAATATATTTGAAATATAGACAAAGATTAAGAAATACCACGGAAGACAACTTGAAGACTCAAAAAGAGTCAAAATACCTCTCGAATACAAAATTTTTTCATTTCGTGACGTTAAGAATACATGATCCAAAACGAATTCAGATTCTGGATACATTCCTGGTCGGGATGAATGGTTTTTTTCGAGAAAAAAAATAAATTTATCAACTCTTTACCTTGAACATATTCCAGATAGAAGTCTAAGTCGAATTCCGACAGTCAACGTTCGCTGGACGTCGTGAATCGAGTTCGGATCGACGTCAAAACGTTACGCTGAAATCACTCAATTCGACGTCGATCCAGAAGTAACTCTGACGAAGTTCTGTGAAAAAGATTAAGGGACAAAGAGGTCTTATTAAGTGAAAATCCATAGTCATTTCAACAAAGTTATAACCTTAATGATAGTAGGTTAAATTACTTTATTTATAGTCGTTATAAAAAAAATAGACTGTAGTGTTTTTGTATAACTGATTTTGTATATTAGACAATATATTTTTGGAGTATGTATATAAAATTGAATTCACCTGTATAATAATAATAATAATAATAATAATATTATTATTATTTATTTATTTCTACTTCATTAATATATAAATAATAAAATGAATAATAAAAAATGTATCTATGAACAAATACACACTGAGACACTGAGAAAAATTTCTCTTATTTTCTAGAAGAAAACTTTTCGGCAATATAATGTTTGAAAAAAGAAAAAAAAGGTTTGTTATAAACACTAATTGGTTTCTAACAAAAACAAAAATAGTCTTGAAAAATAACGATATTCTGTTTGTTTCAAACGGTAAATGGTTTTTTTAAAGAAGAATACTTCTAAACGTAAATCACATTTGTTCTTGACAGAAACCGAGTTCTATTTTTTTTATGCAGATGGAGTCTTGTGTCAAACAATAAGATGGTTTTCTTCGAGAAAATCACTTCTTAAAAAATGCCACATTTTTCTTGATACAAACAGGTAATGGTTTATAGCGATTCAATTAACTGTTTATTTCAAACAAATATTCAAACAAAATGTTTGTTACAAACAGTATATTTTTTAAATATTTAAACATTAATAATAGAAGAAAAATCGATTCCTTACGTTTTTAGTTGATTCTTGGTTGTTGGTTATTATTGGTAGATATTTGGCAAATTGAAATAATTCTAAAATTGTTACTATAGATAGCTTTTGATATCCTTGAGATAATAAAAGAATAAAATTTTTGAAAGATATGTCCTAACATGGTTATTTTTGGAAAAGATAAATAATAAATATTTACCTAAATTTTTAAATAATAAAAAAGTATTAAAAAAAGGTCTCCTTCAAAAACTTTATTCTCCTATTATTTAAACGGTTCCTAAAGCTATCTATGGCAGAGACATGAGAAATTTTTTATCTTGTCAAAGTGGTTAAAATGTAGTTTGTTAAATCATTTCTTTAGACAAATTACATTTCAACCACTTTGGCAAATTGAAAAATTTTTAAAAGACCTTTTTACAATATTTTTTTTATTATTTAAAAATTTAAGTAAATATCTATTGTTTATCTTTTTTAGAATAAACTATGTGAGGACATCTCCTTTAAAAATTTTATTCTTCCATTATCTAAATGATATCAAAGATTATCTATGGCAAAAATCTGTGAAGTTTTTTATTTTGCCAAAGGGGTTAAAATGTAATTTATTTAAAAAGATGATGTAAACAAATTACATTTTAACCACTTTGAAATAAATAAAAGATTTCTCAAATTTTTGCCATAGATAGCTTTCGGTATTGTTTAAATAATAGGAAAATGAAATTTTTGAAGATCTTTTTTTATTAATTTCTTTATTATTTCAGAGTTTAGGTAAATATTTATTGTTTATCTTCTTTTACAAAAAAAACATGTTAGGACATCTTTTTCAAAAATCCGTTTGTATACCAATCGGTTGAAGTAAAAATCTCAAAAAAAAATAGTCAGAATATATTAATATTTCGTTTTTACTATTGCTTAAACTTAACGACAATTGACTAGTTTTTAAATAACCATAATTTAAAATTGGTAAATTTTTTTTGAATTATTTATTTAAGAGTTGTTTCTTTAAGCTTAATATTAAGACAATCTAAACCACTCTTCAAATTGTTGTGGAGTGAGTTGGAAAAAACTAATGACTGGTACATAAATTTAAAAATGATGTTAAAGTTATACCGAAAAAGAAATTTATTTACCTATCAATGGAAGTGAATGAAACTATAAATAAATACCATAAAGTGAATCGTCAATTTATTGATAATAAAAGGTCCAAGGACAAAATTGATTATTGGCCAGGATTTATAAATAAAAATATTGGTCATTACCAAAATATAATACATGTATCTCATTGAGATAAATTTTAATTTGATGGTAAATTTCGATGCAAGGAAGAATATTATCACGGAAACATGTTTGGTAAATGTGTATTGAGACAAGAATATTGTTCGAGAATCAAATTAATTACTGCCGTTTGCTTCTTGTCAAAGACCAGGTAACATGTTAACGATGATACTCATTCAACAAGTTCCAATGATATATGGTATATATTGTTTTGGAAGTTTCAAAATTAAATGGATGGAAATGACGGTTGCAATATACAGGAAATATTCAAAAAGTGGTGTGACTTATAAATTGTTAGTGGTGCTCAAGATGCTGCTGATATACTATTAAAAGAATTGTAACATTTGATAACTGATAATTCAATTGTGTTAGTATTTTGCAATTTACAAGGTCAATATTTTAGTACTATGAGTATTAGAAGATCTTACTTTTGTTAATATATATTTAATTTGTGATTTTAAAAGTTATATTTCGTTTTTAAGAAAAGATGATTTCAACGTCTATGACCAGTAATAGATTTTAATTTTTTAAATATAAATTCTACCCAGGTAGAAATTGAGCGACCTTTCGACGTCGATCCGAGCTCCATTTTCGAGCATGGAGCTCGATTCGATATCCGTAAGTATGTCAATTGAACGTCGAAACGTTACGCTAAAATTAGGGTTACCATATGCAAAATTCTATCAGGATATGTCCTGATTTGAGATCAAATGTCCTGATTGATTGTGAAATTGTCCTTTTTGAAAAAAATGTCCTGATTTGGCCCTGATTTGTCAACTTTTTTTTTTGATTTTTTTTTATTTCTCGACTACGCACTCCGCAGACTACAGAGCACAGCGTCAGTCAAGAAAGTTAGTTAATTACTTTTTTACAACGTCTCCAGATGGCAGCTTAAACAAGTCTTGTGCCAGAACCAAGACTGAAGCAATAATAAATGGTGTATTGTCATCACACTCAATTGAAAATATAAAAAAAAATCTTGAAAGTATTTCGTGGATAAGTATTAGTACTGATTCGAGTAATCATGGACATATTAAGTTATTTCCACTTATTATTCAGTACTTTGATTACAAACAGGGT
>JAPYYR010002279.1:0-19359 GCA_030523065.1 Aphidius colemani
TTTGAACTAAAAGTATTATTATTCACAGTAATATTTTATTGTAAAAAAGGCCGCTTTCAAACGAAAATATTACGGTACAATAAAATCGGCTCAATTAATTCTAAATAATCTCGATTATCGATATGTATTGGTTGACTCATTTCATGTGTGTCTTATCTAACCATGAATTTGATACGGTCTCCAATAAATAAAATAAATTATAAATGTTTCATCTTAATCATTAAAAATAAATATTGTAAAATACATAACGTCTTGTTATTTTGATTGTGCAATGATAAAAAAGAAAAAAAGAAAAAAAAAAAGTTTAGAGTTTAAAAATAATATAAATAATTAATTTATTGGTCAAAAAATATTTATTTTTTAAATTTTTTAACAGTTGCTGGAGAAGTATGTGGACGAATGGAATGCAAAGGTAAATATTATATTAATTTTTTTTCCATAAAAATAATAAAATAAAAAAAATAAATTTGTTTAGTAGGAGGAACAGCCAAGTTCAAATACACCGAGGGAATAATTTATCGTTATCATCACAATGTCAATGTGAGTCTTAATTTAGGAAAAGACTCTACATCATCGAATTTATATGTCGAGTCAACAGTGTCAATTGAATTTTTATCAGCATGTGAAGCTGATTTACGTATAACTGATTCAAGTATTAATCAATTTATACGTGAAAAATATGAAACTGAATTTCCCGATCGTGCTGAATCTGAATTCAAAGAAAAACTTGAAAAATATAGTTTACGTTTTGCATTTGAAGATGGACATGTACATGAATTATGTCCAAGTAAAAATGAAGCAATATGGGCACTCAATATTAAACGTGGTATATTATCAATGCTACAAAATACCATGAAAAGATTTGATGTTGATCATAAGAATAATGAGCTGGATGTCAATGGCATTTGTGATACAACATATCGTCTTCATGAAGCAAGAAAAACAAGTTTAATTGTCAATAAAATGAAAGATCTTGCTGGTTGTACAAATCGTGGTAAACATTTATCCATATTACAGTCATATGGTTACAATGTAAATCCTCGTGCACGAGCTGAAAATAATCTACTTAAATCAAATACAAATTGTGAAATTGTTATTGATCATAATATTTATGAAAGTGTTACATGCAAAGAATCACATTTATTTCGTCCACTATCAAATGGTAATGCTGCTGCACAAACAATTATTCACTCGAGTATTGTACTCTTTGAGGAATCACCAAGAAAATTTGATGAATTTTTTGATGATAATAATGATCAACAATCAGCTGGACGTGACACAGTCCCGACAAATTTACTTTATGATCATTCATCTGAAATAACATCAGTCACTAAAACATCACACGGTGAATTAAGAACATCAATTGATCTTTTAAAAAGCATGTGTAGTCTTGGATCTGGTGGTCAACTTGATCAAACATTTTCCGAGTCTTTTACTAAATTTATTTACTCAGCAAGATACTTGGATTATCCATCATTGTCACAACTTTTAACACGTGCAAATGGCATTTGTTTTGGTGGAAAAAAACATATACTTGATGCATTACCATTTATTGGAAGTAGTGCTGCTATTAAAGTTATGCGAGACATGATGATTAAACGTACAATTGATCATGAACGTTCAAATTCATGGATGACAGCAATTGCTCTTGTTCCACGACCTGACATTGAAACTGTATCAGCATTATTGCCACTTTTAGAAATTGAAAGAGAAATACCAGAAGCACATTTGATATTAATTTATTCATCAGTTGTTCGTGCATTTTGTGAAAATGAGGTGACATCAAATAAATGGAAAAAACAAACAAATGGATTTTTCATTGATAATAATTGTTTGGCAATTAAAGAGACAGGAATTGAAAAATTTATAACAAGACTTGAGGATACCATTGACAAAGGATGTAGTCCAAGACCACATGAGTCAGATGAAGACAATAGAAGAACACTTGAAGCATTAAAGGCCATTGGTAATATGGGAATTGAAACTAAAAAAATTCTTAAATTATTACAAGTTTGTGTTGAAGATGAAGGTAACTTTTTATCAATGGACATTAAAATTGCTGCTATTGAAGCTCACAGAAGATTGCCATCTTGTCAAGCAACTCGTGATGAATTATATCTTCCTTATTATAGAAATTTTACTCTTGATCCAGAATTTAGAATTGCCTCGTATCTTCAAGTGATGCGTTGTCCAGATTATAATGTTGTTAAAATAATAAAAACAGCACTGAGAGATGAACCAGTTAATCAAGTTGGTTCATTTGTTTGGAGTCATTTGACAAATCTTCTTGAGTCATCATCACCAACGAGAATTGAAATTCAAAGTCTTTTAACTGATCGTGATCTTGGACAAAAATTTAATAGTGATGCTAGAAAATATTCAAGAAATTATGAAACTTCATTTTTCTCAGAGGAATATAATGTCGGGGGAACAATGCAAATAAATGTTGTATTTTCAGCAAAATCATATGTACCAAGAACACTAACAATGAACATGAGTCTAGATTTATTTGGTGAGTCTGTTAATGTTTTAGAGACCAGTGTTAGACTCGAGGGAATGGAACATTATGCAGAAAAATTTTTTGGTCCAAATGGTCCATTTGCCAATGAAAAAATATCAAAATACATGACTGGAATTATCAGAAGTTTACGATCAACATCACAAGATTCAAATATTTATTTAGATGGTGTTAAAAAATTGCCAAATGTCATTGATAATAATTTTGATGATCCAAAAATAACTTATTCTTATAAAATATTTGGTAATGAGCTTGAATTTAAAACACTTCGTGGTGTTGATGATATTGCTATGAATTTGGCAGCATTGGATCCATGGATGAAAATGAAAAAAATATTATCAGGTAAAGAAATAAGATTTGAAAAAACTGCAATGTTTTTGGATGTTAAATATGTTGTGCCAAGTACTGTTGGTCTTCCAGTCAAGCTTGATGTTGCTGGATCAGCTGCATGTAATTTTAAATTATCTGGTATGCTTGATACAGATAAATTTGCTACTAAACGTGAAATAAATCTTGTTGGTAATATTGCACCAAGTGTGAGTGTTGATCTTACTGGTAAAATGACTGTTGATGCAATATTTAAAAGTGCTGGTATTAAATTGAGAAGTAATGTTTATTCATCTGGTGCTGTTAATTTGACTCTAAACATCAAAGGCGTTAATTTAGTTAGACTCAATGTTGAATTGCCGAATAAACAACTGGAAGTATTTTCAGCAAAGACTGATATTGTTTTTATAACAACAAGTGGAGCAGAAAGTATGGAAAAACCAGTTATTACAAAAGTTGGAAATAAATCAAGTAAAGCAAGTCGTATTGAAAATACAACTTGTAGTTGGCCAGCTCTGGAAAGACTTATTGGATTAAAAATGTGTGTTGATTATCAATTTCCAAATGTAACTGATGTTAGTGATGCATCGTATTTTGTTTTGAATGGACCAACTTTGTTTAGGACATCAGTCATCAAGGCGGATCCAACTGCTGAGAGTTACTTGTTTGAATACAAATGGAATGCTACTCCGGTATGTTGATTATTTAAATTTTTTATATTATTTTTAATGACAATAAAATTATAACACTCTGCAGTGATTTGTCAGACATATATGTTTGGCTCTGCTCGTACCCTCGTTATTCTCAAAGTCGATTGTCTATCTAAACTATTTTCAGGACTCACTAATCTTTGAGTAGTTGATACTAATTGTCTTGGATGACTTGCTGATCTTGTTCCACCTCGCTGAGACTCTCTTCTTACTCGACTTTGCTGACTCTTTGATTTTAATCGTTGTGACTGTCTTTGTTTTTCTAATTTTTCTTTTAGCCTTTTTATAATCAAATAAAAACAAGGGCAAACAACAATAAGAACGCAAATAATTACAATTGAAATAAATATATAAATTCCAATATCTTTTTTTGGCGGGTGGTATACTTCATTTGGCAATTCAATATCCTGACAAATTGTTTCATCAACACTATTGACAATATTAACACAACATCTCCATTTTCCATAATCTGATTGATCACCATATTCTATCCACTCTAAAATTTGCATTATAAATAAATACTATGGTACAAGTTGCATTCAAACATAATCAATATCAATAAATAAATATACAGCTTACCAAGAAATCGAAGTTCACACACAGAGTTGTTTTTTCGAGGAACCCAGTGTCCTCCATCAGGATCATCAGCTGTGAAATTATTATTATTGCCATTAATTTTAGTCCATTTGCAATCAAACATATGTGCTTCAAGTGGTGGAGATATTTGGCAATCAAGACCAGGACCAGTTGATCCAATATGATGACGTTCATCGTTCACAGTAATATTACGTTTCAGCATTGGAGTAATTGTATAATCTAAAAAAAAACAAAAAAAAATACAGTTTAATTTAATAATCCAATGATTATTAATTAGACAATTTTGTGTGACTTACTTTTGAGTACCACCATGTCAGGACGTTGTATAAATTCAATCGTATCACCTGAGCTTAAATTAGTTGCAAGTTTCAGATGGAAATCACATCTCCAATTTCCAAAGTCGTTTTCATAAATTTCTGTAAAAAAAAAAAACAGCGATATATTGATGTCTCATTTCATACATATATAAATTCAGAATAAAATTTTATTTTTACTGTGCATCGTAAGATCACATGAGAATAATGTCGTAGTATTGATTGTATATCTTTCTGAGGTATTTGGAATGATGTATCCATTTGGATGTTTCCACAAACAATAATCAATTTCATCAGCTCCAATTAAATCATTTTTATATTTTCTTATAAAATTTGATATTTCACAACGAAAAATGACTTTTTTTATTTTATAATTTTCATTTTCATCATTTCGAATATGCTGCAATGAATGTGCTCCATTTTCGTAGATATTTTCAATGCCAGATTTAACGTAATAATCTGTTGAATTAAAAATATACTTTTTTATAAAAATTTTCATAATTAACGAGTATATTTACTACTTACTTCTGACTTCTACTGAAAAGTAGTATTCCATTGTCGTACTGCCTATGTTGCTTTCATTGAAAGCCAAGTAACATCTCCAATCACCATGGTGATCCAGTATGTTTGCATTTTTAATAAACATTGAACAATTACCTGCTGCTAAATCCACGCTATCAGTTAATTGTATTACATCTTCATTTGCTTTTTGAATTCTACAAAATATCAGTGGTTTATTTTGTGAACAATTTACCTGAAATTTATTTAAAACAAAATTAAAAATAAACAAGTGATTTTAATTTAAATATTGAGACAATTAATTTACCCAAAATGCATCATCATATTTTACAACATAATCATTTGTACCCAATTTCTTTGGTAGCTCATTATATTTTTCAATTTTTTCAACATTTTTCTGCAATATTATCGTTCGATTAATTTTAAAATTTCCATAATCTATTGCAAGCTGTTTTGCTCCATACTCATTTAATTCAGATGATTTATCAATAATAAATTCACACTCAATAAGACTGCTAATATTTTCAAACTCAAAATTAATTATTGGCCTGGGGAAATTAAAAGTTACATTTTAAATTATTCAATTTTTTATGAAGCTTTTTTTCGTTTCTCTTTATATTTACTTGTAGTTGTGAGTGATAGGTTCAATTGTCTTGGAAAATTCACCATTTGCTGACATAAAAAAACATTTTTCCGGATTTTTTTTTACGCTATACAATGTGACACGAAAATTTGTCTCAGTCATATCTACAATAATTTTTGCACGAGTTGAATCTGCAGGAAGAAAATGTAAAAAGTAATTTTTTTTTTTTCAGCTAAATTTAATTGAATGATGTCTATATTTATATACTTGCCCCAAGTTGAAATAGAAATGATATAAAATATATTATCGCTTAACGATGAACACCTAAATTTCCAAACTCCATTGTCATTAATTGTTAAATTTTCCGAAAGCTTCGATTTAAATGTTGTGTATGCATAGTGTTTTTTAAATCCAAAAAACTTCAAGTTTTTTATAAATGTACCGTTGGGTTTTTGAATACGACAATATTTTGGATAATTAAAACTCGTATACAAAGCTGTGAGAACTGATCCTTCAGTACTTAATATGTCCAAATAATAAATCATCGAGTATTCTGTAATTATTTTTTTGGGATAATCACACAAACTTGTTTTCATGTAAAAAGACTGCCTGAAATTACTCAAATACTGAGGGAACATTTGTTCTTTTTCATCAATGCAATGATATGAACCGAGATATTTTACGTTGAATAAATTTTCCGGTACTTTGTTGAACTCCAATTGAATAAATGAATCACTCTGTGTTGGCTCATTTTTATTGTACACCATTATTTCCTGAAGAAAATTAGACGAATATTATTTCAAATGGTACGGTGGAATTTTACCTCATATGCGAATTATTCATACCTTTTTTAATCTTCCATCAAAAGTCTCAAATTGACATGAGATATTTGAGTATGAGGTGATTTTAAAATTAATATATGTTCCTCTTGTGATATTTACCTGACGTTTTGAATCGTCAGTTTCCTGAAGATGAATAAATTTAATTTATTAGAATTTATACTAAATAAATCAAAAGTTTTTATTTAATAAATTATATTCACCCATGTATTGTATATTTCAAATGTCTCTCTTGTGTTTATTGTATTTTCTATTGATTTGTCTGTTTCATTGACATAATGAGTTATAATTTCCCATCTGCCGAAAAAAGTTCTGTAACGTTCACCTGGTAGTTTTATAAATTTCATTTCTAAAATTTTAAATTGACAACTGTTTTCATTACCAGTGAAATAAAATTCATCATCTGTGTTTGGATAAATTTCATAGAGCTTTTCTTCATGATTATAATTTTGCAATATCTCAAATTGATCATTCAAATGAAATATTTCATCATGATGAATCACTTGACATTTTTTTATTTGCCCAGATACTCTTTTTGGTCGCAGGGAAATTGCATTGTTTATAACAGAGGTCAATCTTTTATTATTAATTTTTTCTATTATAAAAATCAAATATATAAAGAAATGAATAAACATGAACTTTATTATATGAAATAAATTTAAATGAAATATACCTGTCTCATCTTTGGATATCAAATAAACGTCATCAGCATATTTACTTCTTCTCTGTGTGTAAAAAAGATTATTTTTATAAATTAAATAAACAGTAGTAAATTAAAATACAATACCTGTGTTGGTGCTGATATAAAAAATTGCTGTATTTTAATTCCATATATTTTATCTTCAATTTCGTAAGTCGTATTAACGACCCAATAGCCATAGAACTTTTCTTGAAAGGGTGATATTGCAAATGAGCACGATTTGTAATAATCCAATAGTTCAAAATAATTTTTTATATTTTCATTGTTTGTGGTATCTGCCATGTTCCAATTACCATTTTCAATCAAAGAGTATTCTTCATTCAACTGTCTGTTCATATTATACAATTTTGCTTTACATATTTTTATAACACCGTCAATTGTTACTTCTTCAACATGTAAATCAGCTGTGTCATTTACATTGACAACTATTATTTTTTCTCCCCTTACTAATTCTATATGTCAGAAAAATATTATTCGATTAATAAATTTATATATGTTGATACATACTAAATAAAAATTAGCAATAATTTTTCAATAAATTAAATTTTTTTCTATTCTTTTTATCAAAAATTAGAAACAAATTTAATGATGTTTATTTAAGTATTTCATTTCATTATTATTTTATATCTAGTAGAAAATAAAAACAATAAAATATAGAGATAAATTTGGCTAAAAATAATGTTATTAAAACCAGTGATTAAAGTAAATAAATATATTTTAAAAAAAAAAACGTTTATGTTTAAAATAAAGTCAAGAGAGATTATCGCTTTTCAACTATTGATAATAAATGAAAAAAAAAATTTTCACTATAGATAAAATATAAATTGGTAAAAAAATATAAAAATTAAAAATAAAATTTGTATATTTATATACAAAAAAAAATATAATAATGAACAAAGCCAGGATAAATATAATAATAATTTTAAATAGAAAAAGAACAACAAAATTTTTATATAATATTGACAATTACATGTATATCTCTGACTCGATATTATAAATAATATTTATGAATTATTAAAAAAGATGCATAAGATAAAATGATTACAAAAAATTTTATAAATAGCTAAACATACCATATACACTATCAGCAGATGTACATTGATAAAATAGGGTAACCAAGCCAAATAATAGGAACCATTCCATCGTGGTGGACTGATAGCTCAGCTGGCAATATGATACTGAGCTAGATGCTATAGGCAAACAAGTTTATTTTAATATTTCGAGGCACCAACACATTTACGAAAGATAATGAGCTTTTATTTATTTTATTATTCTTGACAACACAAATGTATTATTTATTTTAGTAAAAAAAAAAAAAATGGATAAAGAAATGAGTTTTCTAAGTAAATTTTTTTCTATAAATTTTTTAGCTTCATAAATGAATATCTTTGGAAAAAATTAACTCTTCTCAGATTTTTTGGGCTTAAAATAATGGTAAATTTTCCCCTCATTGTTTAATAAATTTTTAAACAAATTCTTCGAGCCGTTTAATTTTTAGAAAAAAAATAAAAGTTGAACTCTTGGAAATGACCTATTATTATGCATATAGTAGTATTGGACTTTATAAAATCATAACTTTGGAAAAAATCATTCAAATTCTTCGAGCCGTTTAATTTTTAGAAAAAAAAAAATAAAACTTGGAAATGACCTATAATTATGCATATAGCAGCATTGGACTTTATAAAATCATATCTTTGGAAAAAATCATTCCTCCTAGGATTTTTTGGGTTTAAAATAACAACAAACCTTTCGCTCATTATCTCGTAAATTTTTAAACAAATTCTTCGAGTCATTTAATTACTAGAAAAAAATAAAATAAAATCGAAATTTTCAGACGGAGAGCGTTATGCGATTGGCATTTGACACTCCTGGTTCCCGAGTTAATAGAGAATCAAGTATCATGGTGAGCTTTGATGGGCCAAATAGAAATGTATCAGTCTTGCTACGTTCAGCTGGTAATAGTTTTGTTGCAAAAGGTACATACAAACGAACTGATAACGAGGCAATGATTGATGTTGGCCTGGACATAAATGGTACTCAGCATTTGCACGCTCATATTGGTTATTCTCGTAAAAAAATAAACTACGGCTACTCGTATTCACCACGTATTTATTTAGGCATAAATAACGAGCGTATACTTCAGCTAAATGGAACAATAAGAGATGCATCAAAAAATAATATTTCCCAGTGTGATATTGATTTAAATTTTGAGACAAAAAAAGTAACAAGTAAATTAATTGGCTATGTGATGAGAAAAAATACAAGTTTAACTGGTAATATAAAACTTGAATATCAATTAAAAACTCTTAATAAAAAAGAAACACTTCAAATTGAAATTGCACTTCACAATAGATCAACAAAAAATTTATCTCACAATGAGGCACATTTTGAGCTTCAATCAAGTGCATATCCTGAATTAAATGCCATTATTGATTCATGGTACAAACAAGCTATTGGTCATCTTGAATTACACTTGGAAATAAATACAAAACCACATTTACGTGATGATAAATACAAGCTAACAGCACAAGCTGTATTAACATATTCAAAAGCATATTTTCAATCACAAGAAGCACGTGTTAATGCATTTATTTCAATAAATAAACCAATACAAAATTTAGATATTAAATTTGAAATACAACGTGTATCAATTGGTCCACATTCAAAGACATTTATCATGATAAGATATGCACCAGGAAAAGAAATAACATTGGCTGTTAATTTAATAATACCAAGAGGTAATATGTTGGCAATTGAAGGACATGCCAATATGACTATTCCAAATTACAAACCAATGATTATCAATATTAAAATAACTGAAAAAGCTAAAAAAGAATATGACATTGATTTTTTTGGCTCATGGTTTAGTGGACATAATGCAACAATAAAAGGTATGTATGCTGATAGATCAACAGCTGTTGTATTAAATGGCTCACCAAAAATAATAAGTCACAATTTAAAAGTTGTACTACGTTCACCAAGTATTGATCGTGATATTTTGATAAATTGTAAATTTTATCGTGATCATGCCAATGTTAAACTTGATATTAATATTGAACATCTTGATTCTGATAAATATGCATTAAAAATTGAACATTCAATATTGACAAATGGAACATTTTTAACATCTGCCAAAGCAAAATATCGTAACAGTGTTTATGCAGTTTTAATAAATGTTGATGTTCAGCGTGAAATTAGATTGGAACTTCAATTGGATAGATGGAGAGATGTTCATCTTATTTTAACTGGAATAAATGATGATAATACAAAAACTTTTGGTATTGAAATCAAGTGGGATGCTAATAGAGATCCAGAATTAAAATTCATTGGTTTATTTCAATTTGATAAATACTTTCAATTAACAGAGCAACCAATAACTAAAAATTTAACTGGATCAGTGATGATATCTTATCCAGGAAGATTGTTGACTGGTTCTTGTCATGCTGCAATTGTTAATTATAAAAGTTATATATTAGATACAAAAATTGTATGGGATCCATTGAAGGCAATTAAATTTGATGTTGAAGTTGATTTTGATCCAAATAATTGGAGAAATCAAATGAGACTCAACAGTTATTTATTAACACCATTTGAAATGTGGCAAAAAACATCAATAAATGTTAAATATAAATTAACTGAACAACAATTTATTGCTAATTTTGAGGCATTTTGGCAAGACACTGAAAAATTTTTAATACAAATGCTTTTATCAAATTATGAAAGTCCATCAACTGGTACTGTTGAATACAATGCAAATTGTGGATTAAGTAGTACTGTACATTTAATTGGCTGGCTGACAATTAACATGACTCATTTATTTACAAAATTAAATAATCAAGCAAACATTGATACACGTTTTTTACTCAATTATAATCCTGATAAAATAATTAATTTAAGAAGTGTATGGAATTTAAAGAGTCCAGATAATCATAATGATAATGATAATTTTACTTTAACTGGTAATTTACGTTTTATATCACCATTGAGTAATTATAAAAATGGTGATGTTAAATGTCAATTGAGTTATTCATCTGAATGGAAATTTGATGGTACATCAAGCATTGAAATTGACTTGAGAAGATACACTGGTATTTTACGTGGTGATATTGCTAGAATAAAAGAATCCATGATTCAATTTAATATTACAACGCCAATTGAAAAATATTCATTTTTAAAAGGTGAATTTGGTCTATCAGAAAGTAATAGACATGTCGTTGCACAAGTTACAAGTCCATCTGGTCCAATTGGTATTGAAGCATTGTGTCAATTATTTACAATTACAAATCATAATTTTAATGTTATGCTTAAAATATCAACGCCAATTGAATTTTTACAAAGATTTTTAATTTTAGCTAAAATGGGAAAAACTGAAAATGATTTTCGTATTTCTTATAATAATATTACAGCTGGTTTTCAAGCAATTTGGCATTACAATAATATTACTGATTTTCATTATAGTTATATATTATTTACACCAATTCATGGATTTCATGAGAGTGGTGTTGTTGCTAAATTAATTATAAATGATTCGAGTTTTAAAAAATTCAGTCAATTTGCAATTGATACAGAATTTTCAATTAAAATTGTCGAGACAAAACTTGGCTTGTCTGTAATAACTGGACCAAAACCAACAATTTATCAACCAAAAATTATTGACACAATTGTCATGACAAAATCAGATCAAATTAATAAAGATAATTTATTGTCAAATGATGACTTTGAATGGCATGGTGATGTTGAAATAAATTTAGCAGTTATTGAGACAGTTATTGGACATTTAAATATCAACAAAGATGATGTGTCTTATCAAATATCTGGAATATTGATATTACCACCTGGTAAAATATTAATTGATGATAAATTAATTATTAAAAATTTATTTGACATGAAAAATGTGTTACAAATTAAAACACCATTTTCATTTGCATCAATTGTTGATTCAAATTACGTGTTAAATTATAATAAAAAAGAATCAATTTATTTTACAACAATGGAGGTAAATGTGTTGCAAATTTCTGATGATAATTCAACATTATTTATTGGTGCTGGTTATACTGGTAATTATTCATTTGTCAAAGCTGATGAGGATGATTCTATTATTCATCATTTACAAGTGTCATTTAAAACTCCATTTGAAATTCTGGAGTATCTTGATAGTCATGGTGTCCTTGAAGTTGATGAAAATATTTATAAATCATCAATTGAAATACATACAAATAATAGTAATGCTGAAATGTCTGGTTCTTTGGAATTTGAAGAATCATTTTTTGATGGAACAATTGTATTTGGTATTACATCTGATGTCATAACAATTCCAACAACAAGAATTAATGTTAAAAAAGATTTAGCTGAAGCTGAAAAAAAAATTGAAGCTGAAATTGAAATAAAACAATTAAAGGATTTACCATGCAAATTTCAGGGTACTTGGTTATTTGAAACTGAGGAACATGTTGAAATGTCAATTGGTATTGAGACTTGGATACCATCACTTCGTCAATTTAATGCTAATTTAATTTATTTAAATAAATTGATAGCTAATGATAGTGCTCAGCTAGATGTTAATATTGAAATTTATCCTAATGATATTTATAATTTAACAGCTTCATATGAACCAACTCAAACATTTGGCTTTAAATTAAAAGGACCACAAGATTTATTTTATAAATTTAATGGAGAAATTGAATCATCAAAACATATAACTGGACAATTAAAAAATATTGACGATTCAATAATTTATTTAATTGATGGCAATTATGATATGAATGAAATAAAACCAGGTGGTCAATTGTTTGAAGTAAATACACAACTTCTTGACAAAGAAAAAAATATAAAACATAATATTAAATTTGATTTGACACGTGAAATACATGGTATTAAATTAAAAGTTGCTAGTAGCTTAACAAATGCAAGTGTATCATTTAATTATGCAAATGCATTCAATTGGGATGCAAATATTGATGCTGATTTATTTAAAAAAAATACATCAACTGGTGAATTTTTAAAAATTGAAAAATGGTCATTAAAAGCATTTGCAAATGTTCCAGTCAATGGAAATGCAAGTATATATTTACGAACAGAATCACCACTGATTGATCTTGAAAATATGGAAATAAGTGGTAATTTAATGTTGTCCAATGACAGTGGTGATGCAAGATTACGACAAAATATAAATAATAATATAAAACGTATAAATGTTGCTTGGAAATTGTCATATATGATTGATATGTTTATAAAAACATCTGGTAGTATTGACAACAAACAAGACATTGGTGTAAATGTTTATTTTAAAAATCCATTAAATTTATATAAAAATATAAATTTTGGTTTTGATCTTAATGCAAATAAATGGAAAACATCAACAAACACAAGTTTTGGATATAAAAATAATGAAAATATTGATGTTATTATTTTAATTAAACTTCCACCACCTGATGATGACAATCATCAATTGTTATTATCATATCATGGTGATAATGGAATACAAAATAAAAATTACATTATTGGCTATAATTCAATAAAAGGAAAATTAAATTACATAACTGATGGATCAATTCAAATGACAAATAAAAGTATTGATGGACATTTTCGTCTTTGTCAAGGTTCTGGATCATCTGAAGTTATTATAAATAATATTTTAAATGCTACATTTGAACATAAAAAAATTGGCATTAATTATTCTTTGTATACACCAAAATTTGCTAAAAAAAAAACAGTTAATATTGTTATGCATTATGATGGCTCACCAATTGAACGTAATATCATTGACATTGATATTTTTTATCCAGGCAAAAAACAAATTGGAAAAGCTCATATATCATATGAAAGTCTTGTTAATGTTAATGGAACATTAAATGCAACAACATCAATGCCAAAATTTCAATATGCTGCATGTAATTTTATTGTTTCAACAACATTAAAAAAAAATCAGAGATTTGTACAATTTTATTGGCCAAATGATACAGCATTATTTAAATCAGATTATACATATCACAGTGAAAAATTGGACTCAAATTTAGAGGGTATTATTAAACTTGAAGTACCACTTAATACAAGACACATTGCAAATTTAAATTATGGATATAAAAAACGTCCACTTGTTACAACTGGATATTCACAATTAATTTATAACAACAATAGTATTTTAGAGGGTACATATGATTCAAAAAGTGAATCACGTGCTGGTTTTGAAAAAGAACATGTTATAATTAATATAAATAATTCATATCATCCATTGGCTATTGATTATGTTAATCAATTTGAATATTCAGCTGGTAATTCTGGCACAAATTATCCAAATGTTGAAACTAAAAAAATACGTATTTATAAACTTGATAATATTACAGCCTTTGATATTGCTGGTGAATCAAAAATAAGAACAACACATGAAGGACAAGATATATATTTAACAGCAATACATTTAAATAGAACAGTTAAATTAAATACTGATTATAAAATATTACCAGGTGAATTTGATAACAACTGTTGGATAAGTCTTGCTGATGATGCATGGGCATCATATAAAATAAATATTATAAATAAAACAACTGAAGATATTGACAATCAATTTATCATATTAAATATAGCATATCCAAGAAAAAAATTTATATTTGATGGATCATATGCTGTGACAAGTCATGAATTTAATACTGATGGTAAATTAAGTTGGAATAAAACATCAAATGATTATTCATCATATGATTATTCAAGTGGCAATGACAGAGAAAGAACAATTGGTGCTGCATTTATTTGGAAAAATTTAACTGATAATAATGACATTGTTGATAGACAAATGGCACAATTTAGCTTAAAACATCCTGGTCTTACACAAGATACAACATTATCTGGTTATCTTGTTAGGCATGATGGTGATGTAATAATAAATACAACAATTTTAGCAAATTATTCAGACTCACCAGACAAGCTATTATCATTAACTGCAATTATTAAAAATGAAAGTACAAGTACAGATAATATACAATACAGTTATTCAATAAATGGCAAACATCCAAAAACACGTTTGGAACTTGATATGTTTGGACATGCTGGTAAAATTAATTTAATTAAATATGAAACAAATCATAGAGCATTGTACAGACGTAGTTATCTTCCTGAAGAATCTGGAAAATTATTTATTTATTTAAATATTCCAGAAAATAAATTTAAATTTGACAAAAAAAATAATGAGCTAATAAAACATTTTGATATTATGTATTTATCTTCTGATAAAGAATATAAAATAAATGGAAGTGCAATTAATACACTTAAATTATTAAATTCAAGTGGTGAATTTTATTTAAATTTAGATGAAAAATTAACTTGGATGATGGTTAATTATACACCAGATGCAATTGAGAGTTTACGAATGTATGGAAATATTCCAAATGCTAGAAATGCTGTGTTTGATGTATGGAGAACATATAATAGAGATTTGTTGATATCAGATGTGGCATTTTATTTAAAATTAAATCATTCAAGACTCGTTACATCAACAACAAAATGGAGACCAGATTTAAAAAATGATCTTATTAATCTTGTTAAAGATACAATTACAAATATTTACAATGAAATTGGTAATGATGCTGATTATTGGAAGCAATATATAAGATCTGAGAGTATGAATGCATTGTCAGAAGTTTGGGATGATGCCAAAGATGATTTAAATGTTTTTATTGATGACTGGGAAAATTTAAAAGAACTTGATGATGATTTAGAATTATTAAAAATATATCTCAATGATTCTTATAATGCCAATGATTTTTATGTTAAAGATGTTGTTGCTGTTGGTCTTTATGTTATTGATGAAATGTCATTGAGAAGTCATATTGAATCATTGCCAAATATATTAAATGAAATATGGGAAATAATGGGAGAATCTGGTGAAGCTATTCGTAAATCATTGCTTTGGATTATTGAAACAACAAAAGCTGCATATAAAAAATTAAGTGAAATAATAAGTGCAATTTTAAAAGGTGAAAGTTATGAACAAATATCAAGTATCATTGAAAAAATTGTTGAAAAATATGATAAATTTATGAAAGATTTACATGTTGCATTTATAAAATATATGGAAAATTTATGGTCAACATTTTATCGTACAATTTATAATCAATGGAATAAAACATTAAAAATGATTGAACCAGCATTCATTAGAATTCTTCATTATCTTGAAGCAGTTGCATGGAAAATAAGTGAAGAAATATCACATTTTTTGTATGATCGTCAAAATGAGCTAATAAAATCTCCCTATTTTAATAGATTTACAAATTTAACACAAGACGTTGATAAATTTTATCGTGATATTAAAAATAATGACATTATAACAAACATAAGAAAATATTCAGCTATCATAGTGTCATTTATAAAAGAACGTTATTTTTCAATGGTACCATTTGGCCAAGAATTAAAAGATCTTGTTGATGAAATAATAACAGAATTATCAGAATTAAAAAAATTACCAAGTATTAATTATACATATGAAAAAATTAATTATTTAATTGAACAAGCAAATTATTTTTATCAATATTTTGGTATTAAAAGTAAAATTGAATATACAGTACGATTAATACATTTAAAGTTGATAACAATAAGTCAAACAGCACTACAAACTGAAAGTAAATATCGTGAAGCTAAAACAAAATTTATATTTGATCCAGATAATGGTATAATGTGTTTAGAACAAAAATTACCAATGTCATGGCATGCATTTAATCAAACACCAGAATTTCAAGAAATTCCAGAATATCGTACAATTGTTGATATGCGAAATTATTTTACAATATCAAATTCAACCTTCTGGACTTTGTATTATCGTTATAGACCATATACTGATCCTTACAATTGGCTACCACCATTTAAGGCACAAGCTATGATAATTGGCTATCAGCATCTTGTTACATTTGATGGTTTACATATTGATTTTGTTGGAAAAGATAGTTATCTTCTTGCTGCTGATTTTGTTAATGATGATTTTTCAATTTTAATAAATTATGATGATGAAAATAATTCAACAATACGACATAAAATTATTGTATTAGCTGGTAAACAAACAATTCAAATTGATGTTTTTCGTGACAGTGTTGAGCTGGGTAATTCTGGTAGAGCATTGCATCTTCCATTGAAACTTGATAATAATATGGGATTTGTATATCAAGAAGAGAGTATTGTTACAATTGAATTAAAAAATGGACAATTTAAATTAAAATGTAATCTTAAATATGATGTTTGTATTATTGAATTGAGTGGTTGGTATTTTGGTAAAACAGCTGGACTACTTGGTACAATGAATAATGAAAAATGGGATGATACATTAAGCTCAAATGGACAAGTTATCATTGATAATATTAAAAAATTTGCAAAAAGTTGGTCATTACCACCATCAACAACAACAACATCAACAACATCAACTGATAATAATTTAAATTTTTCTGATAATCTTGCCATCATTGGTGAATACGATTATGAATCATATAATTATTGTAAAAATTTATTTTTGAATTCAAGCTCTGAATTTGTTGATTGTTTTGCTATTATTGATACACATGATTATGCTGTTGCATGTAAAAGTGTAAGATCATTAAGTGAAACTTGTACATTGGCAATTGGTTATATGCAAATTTGTGGTTTTTATAATACATATTTAAGAATACCAGATACATGTACATCTTGTCCAATGATGATTGATGGTACAACAGTTGCTGAAGGTGAATTTATTAAATTAGAAAATACAAAAGTACCAAAATCAACTGATATTGTATTTATTGTTGAGGCAAAATCTTGTAACAATGACATCAAAAGAAATCGTAGTATTGATCAAGTTATTGCATATTTAAATAAAGAATTTAATGATAATGGTATTAAGGATAATAGATGGTCACTTGTGACATTTGGTGGTGATGATGTTTATGATAAACCAAGAAGTTTAATTCTTGATAATAAAATATTTACAAATTCATGGCGTTTTCCAGATTATTTTGATAATATTAAAATTGGTAATGGTAATCAAGATATATTTTCAGCAATTGGATTTGCTACACAACTTGTTTTTCGTGCTGGTGTATCAAAAACATTTATACTAATGCCATGTTCACATTGTGAACAGATCAATCAAACACTTGATTATTCAGTTATTAATCAAGTACTACTTGAGCATGACATACGTCTACACATATTAATGGATGGTGATTTTAATTTTCAAAAACAAAGAATAAATAAAATTTTTTATGGTCTTGATGCAACAAAAGGTTACACAAGAAAAGATAATAAAATATTAAGTGGTGATGTTGATTTACGTAGACAAGTTAAATTACCAAAAAGTGCATTGGGATATTGTACACCACTTGCACTTGAATCAAATGGTACAATTTTCAGTGGTAATAAATTAAAATACAATGATATGTCTGCTATTAAAAAATTTGCAAGTGTATTTGCTAAAAGAGTTGCATCAACAGCTCTACCAAATTCATGTCAAAATTGTGAATGTACTGCTAACAATGATGGTGTAACACATATGGAATGTATGCCTTGTATTTATCCAATGCCAACTGAAGTTGATTATGTTACTGTAAGATTATTTTCATTTTTATTTATTTAATTTTCCATTTATTATTTATAATGTGAAATTTTTTTTAGGAAACATTTGATGAAGATGATGGTTACTCTTCGGCTCTTCAACAAATGGACTCTGATTATGTTCAAGTTGATCAAGAAGAAGATTAATAATTACGTTATTTAATTTAAAAAAATATCATAAACAAATTAGCCTTTTTTTTTTTTTTTCTCATTGACACACTTGAAATATTTATTACTCTTTTTGTATTTGTGTCGAGTTGAGTTTTAACTGTTGTATGTTTAGTTTAAAAAATAAAACATCAATAAAATAAAAGAAATGTAATTTTGTGTTTTTTTAAATTTATTTTTTATCTATATATATATATTTATAATATGCCTATTTTAATATATGCCTGCTCTTATCTGCGTACACACACGGTAACCTTACCTGGCCGATTTATTTACCTGTCGCTAACAGCCAGTCGCTGATAGACAGTAAATGAGCAAAGACAGATCGATCTTTTTTAACATAATCTATAGAAAGATTTTGAAACTAATAAATATTAATTCAAAAATTGATTGTAGTGGATACCACATTTAATCGACAATGGTTCAATTCAAAAGATTACATGAATCAGAGTTAGAAAATAACTCGGTAAAAAAATCTAAAGTTACAAGTCAAATTACAGAACATTCCTTGAGCAA
>JAPYYR010002280.1:0-10534 GCA_030523065.1 Aphidius colemani
AAATGGTTTTTTTTTTAATAAAATAGGTCAAGTGATATCAAATAAAAATAAAACTATTAAATTATCACAGGTCCAAGTATACAACATATTGAATATCAAATAATCATAATGGTAATGTATTCAAAGATTTAATGTATTTATTTATTCGACTTGTGTTATCATGTGTTTGATAAGACAATTTATACACAAAACGATTTGGTAGAATTACCATATGTTTAATCCACTTGAAAATACATTTTTGCAAATTGAAAAAAGTATTTTTATTATTAAATAAAAATGTTGATGACGACTGGTTTATATAGTAGAGCATTAAATATTTCAAGATTTTTAAAAGGTAAAATTGTAATAAATAATTCAAGATGTTTATCACAATATTATCCAATTGATGAAAATATTTATGGATTAACAGATCAACAAAAAGAGGTTAGTTAACAATTTACAATTAAATAGTATAAATAAATTGAAAATTTAATTAATTTTTTTACAGTTAAGATCAGTTGTTTTTAACTTTGCACAAAAAGAACTGGCACCAAAAGCTCAAGAGATTGATAAAAATAATAATTTTAAAGATTTAAGAGTGAGCAAATAGTATTTAATTTGTTTATAAATTATTAAATTAGTTATAGTGATTGATGTTGTTAAATAATGATTAGATGTTTTGGAGAAAACTTGGTGACTTGGGTCTTCTTGGTATAACAGCAAAGGGTGAATATGGTGGAAGTGATGGTACATATTTAGATCATGTTATTGTAATGGAAGAATTAAGTCGTGCTTGTGCATCAATTGCTTTGAGTTATGGTGCACACTCGAATTTATGTATTAATCAGATCAACAGAAATGGAACGGAACAACAAAAACTCAAGTACTTACCAAAGGTAAATCAGCACAAAAAAAAAAAACATAATTCATTTTTAAAATAAACATTCATATTTATTATAAAATATTTAGCTATGTAGTGGAGAACATATGGGTGCATTGGCAATGTCTGAGCCTGGGTCTGGATCAGATGTTGTATCAATGAAACTAAAAGCACAAAAAATAAAAGACTATTATATTTTAAATGGTAATAAATTTTGGATAACAAATGCACCAGATGCTGATACTCTAATTGTTTATGCAAAAACAAATTTTAATGTTGAAAAATCACAGCATGGAATAACAGCATTTATTGTTGAAAAAGAAATGGAAGGTTTTAGTGTTGGAAAAAAATTAGATAAACTGGGAATGAGAGGTTCAAATACTGCTGAATTAATTTTTCAAGATTGTAAAATTCCAGGTAACAATAAGTAATTTTTTACTTGTATTAAATTAAATAATTATTCTTTTGTATTATTTGTTTAGAAAAAAATATACTTGGTGAAGTTGACAAGGGAATATATGTTTTATTCAGTGGATTAGATTTGGAAAGACTTGTTCTAGCAGCTGGACCACTTGGGTAATCAAAAAACCTAATCAAAAAAAATAATATTTAACTGTTACTTTTTAATTGAAATTTTTTATGAATTTTTAAAAAGAATTTTACAAGCTTGCTGTGATGTTTCATTTGAATATGCTCATACGAGAAAACAATTTAATAAAAAAATAGCAGAGTTTCAATTTATCCAGGTAAATATAAATAAAGCTAGATTAAAAAATTAATTCATTAAAGCATTAATTGATTGTTTTTTTTTTATTTTTAAGGGTAAAATTGCAGATATGTATACAAGTCTTAGTGCAAGTAGAAGCTATTTGTATTCAGTTGCAAGATCATGTGACACTGGACACATTAATCGAAAAGACTGTGCTGCTGTTATATTATTTTTAGCTGAAAATGCAACGAAAGCAGCTCTCGAATCAATACAAATTCTAGGTAATATAAAAATAAAAAAATATATATTTAGATTAAATTACAATTTAGTATTTAAAAATGATAATTAAAAGGTGGAAATGGATTTATCAATGATTATTCAACTGGTCGTTTATTGAGAGATGCTAAGCTCTATGAAATTGGAGCTGGAACAAGTGAAATACGTCGTCTTGTTATTTCACGTTCAATTACTGATGAATACTCATGATAAAACAATTATTTTAATTTAAAAATAAAGCCAAATCAATGATGACATTAAGATATATATTTTCAATCAACAAATGTCATTGATAAATGATGATCAATAAATTATAATAAGTCATTCATTGCTTAATCATAAAAATAGTTTTATAAATTAGAAAAAAAAAAAAAAACCAATTTAATTGTGTTAACTTTGAGAGATAAATGAGTCACTAGAACACATTTTGCTCAAAATTCAATTGAAGAATCAACCTTTAGCGCTATAGGTTGCTAATTTAAGGTGTTGACATCCTCATTTTATTTTATTTTTTAATGTCTGTCTTATTCTAAATGAGTCTTTTTCATTTCAATCAACATTGGTATTTATTGGTCTTTCTCACTCTGATCATTGTCACCAATTAGATTGATTTAAATACCCATTAATCGGATAACCGCCAAAGTAATTGGATCGTTTTTTGTTGAAAATAATTTTTAACTTAGACAATTGCACATTGTTTTTAAATCATTGTTCTAAACAATTGAAACAGTGGCTGGTGTCAGTGCAAATCATCAGAGATAACAGGATTATGGCACTTAAATTTTCAATTGGAAATTACTATACAACCTACGTGAGTTTAATAAATTTATCATCAATTTAATTTAGAAAAACCACTTATCAACAAGTGCCAACAACCTTTTTTTCTATACAAATAAAAATAAAAATAAAAATTCAATTAAACACTGATTTTTAAATATTATAAAACAACAAAAATGTTTTCTCAATTTTAAATTATTCCGCCTTTTTAAATGCGCAAGATCAAAATTATAATTTTAACTTACAAATAAAATATTTTTTAAAAAATATATTTCATTGATGCGTGTTGAATTGTTGATGATTTATGACAAGCTCTGTTAAATCACAGCTCGATTATATCAACAAGATTTTTATAGCATAGGGGATGATGATTGATCTAAAAAAAAAAAAGAAATAAAAGAGACAGAGATTATTGAGAAAGCAAATGTACAAAATAAACACATTGTTAATAACAATATCATAAGTATACACACATGTTTTAAAATCAATATGTGTTGTATTTGGCAATGTGGCAAAATGAGGCCACAATGAGTATGAAATAATTGTTATGTACCTCATTGTGAATATTGTGTAATATATATGTGTCAGTATCTATAACGTGATTTTATATTTCACCAGCAATTGAGGCATATTGGTAAATTGTATGCATGATAATTATTAGTTCACCACTAGCCACTGAACAGTGTACTCGATTTTTATTTTAAATTTCCTCAATTTTTAATTTTTGTTATTAACTTTTTTTATCATCATCGAATTTAGTGTTATATTAATTTTTTAATGTGAAAATTTAACGTTATTTTATGTTTTTTTTTCCAACTGGCTAAAAAGACAACAAAGTGATTTGAAATTTGAAAAAAAAAATAAGGATAAACAGGTAAAATTGTATATAATTGTTGCTGATATAAAAGGTCAAGGGTTTGAGAGCATGACGAGGAAAGATACGTTGGTATTAAAAATACAAAGACATCCAGGTCAACCTTGGGGTTTCCGCATTGCCGGTGGTGTTGATTTAGGCACACCGATTATCGTCACCCGAGTGAGTTTTAATTATTTATGTTTATTGTTGTCCTTGTTGTTTTACTTTCTTTTTTTTTTTTTTGTTGTGTTAATTATTTATTTATTATTGACAAACAAATTAATGTTTTATGTATTTTTTTTCTTATTATTAATTTGATTTTTCGTTGGTTTGTTTTAGTCTGAGAATGAAGACCTCCAGAAGGGTGACGTGATCAAGAAAATTGATGATTATGATGGTTCTGATTTGAGGCATGTTGATGCACAAGATTTACTAGTTAATACAAATTCATGTAAACTCGTTGTGGACAGGTTTGATATGTCGATTAATGATTTTTTATTTAAATAAAAAATCAAATTATCGAAATTTAAAAATTCAACTTAATATTGACAAGTTTTTTAAAGCTATCAGGCAAATTTTTATATTTTATTTTTAATATTTTTAATACTTTACTCTCTCTATTGGTGGCTTGATAAATTTTTTTTTTAATTAATAAATTTAAATTAATCATTATAATTTATAATTATACCACAACAGTTGAAAAACATGTCTGATAAATAATTTTTTTTTCCATGAAAAAAAAATTTCTTTTTATATTAGATGCATCTAGTAATGATTGATTGATTGATTGATGTTCTTTTGTATGAAAAAAATAGGCAAAAAAAATCAAAAGATGATAAAATTCTTCCAAAAAGTCCAGTTCCACCGATGATGTCTCCAAAAGAATATAAAACTTATTCACCAGATCATTTTGAGCCAGCACATGAGCATCTTGATGAAGTACGAGAAGAAAGATTCTACTTGTCTCAGGTAAAGATAAAAAAATTGGCTTGATAAATCATTTGACAAATAGTTTTACTAATAGCTTTTAATTTTTAATTTTTAATTCTATTTTATATTTATAAATGTAGAATGTTAAGATAAATATTTTTTAAAAATATCAAAGGGTATTGACAAGGGCGTGCAACCTGATTTCACAAAAAAAAAATAAAAAAATAAATAAAAATTATGCAAGCAAACATACAACAAGAGTGTGGCAAAAAGCTGAGCTTGATACCTAATTTTAGAACAAAATGAAATGTCTATTTTGAAACGATCTAACAAGTAGACTAGATGTTTGCAAAAAAACAAATATAAAGGAAAAACATTTACTCATACATAAACATCAATTACACACTAAAAAATATAAAAAATATAAATTGAAAAAATAAAAAATCTAAATGTCAGGGCATAATGACAAACAAATAAAAAAATTTACTGGTTTTTATTGTTTTGCCAAAAATATAAAGTTTAAAACAGTAAACAACTAAAATCGGTAATTTAAAATTTAAAATAAAATTATAAAAACAAATATTATTTTTACACAATATATATATTTTTTTTTTGATCATAAAAATCATGAAAAGTTTAAACAATTTAGTATTTATAAATACATAATTTTTTCCATTGAAATTTAAAATTTTAATTGATAAAATGTTTTTATTTTAAAATGTAATTAATTATTGAAAAATTAAAAAAAATATATAAAAACTATAAATCTCGTGGCTAGAAAACAAATATATATATTTAAAAAAAAAGATATTTTATAATTTTGATAGGTCGTTAGATGTATATGTGTGTTTGAGTAATAATTTAAAAAAAAAAAAAAAATGTAGGAGGTTGTCGACGATGATCGCATGAAGGTGTTTTTTTGGATCATTTTGGATTGGGTGTGTTGGCGTTTAGAAGCAACTTGGAGAAGAGTTTAGTGCCATTCGTGCATCGACAAGCATCGAATACAATAATTCAAAAAATTATTAAAATATTAAATTAAATAAGCGAAAAGTATACGGTATAATTCAACGAAAACCAATTATTTTTAACGATTTTCTAGTGATAAATTTAATTTACGTAAAAGTGTTAATTAATTTAAAATTAATTAAATTTTTTATTATTTTTTTGAGTTATTATTTGAATAATAAATATGCCGGGATATACGACAACTTATCGTTACTCAGTCGAAAGAAATCCAAAAGAAGAAGAATGTGCTGGCTCTTGGGTAAAAAAAAATTTAAAAAACGCAAAAAACTATAAAATTTTGACTTATTTTTCATTTTGTTTATGAAATTTTCGCTTTATTTTTCTTTTGAATGATTTATTACGATGTGGTAAATGTCATTTAATTGTCAAGGTTTATTTGTATTTTTTAAAAATTTAATTTATTAACCAAAAATAAATGAATTTATTCTAATAATAAAATTCAATGTCAAGAGCATAGAAAAATATGTGCAACGGGAATAGATGTTGATGTATAGAAGGAGTAATAATTTTAACTGAAAACTTAGCTACGTTATATTAAACCTTGACATATATATACACATTTTTTAATAATTTTATTTTAAATATTAAAAGAAAATCCAAGTATATAAATTTAATAATAAATATTTGCTTAAAAATTAATATTTTTTTGCATTTAAAAAAGCAATTTATTAATGATAAATATAGCAATTCCCATTGAGCATTTCGACTGGGAAAAAATACATTTTTACAAATAGTTTGAAAGGAAAATTATCAATTATTAATTGTTATAAATAATGAAAGATTAAAGGGTATAAATAGAGCTTTAGTTTGATATATTTAATGGCTTTTTTAAATAAAAATAAATCTCGAGGCATTAAAATGCAGTGAGATGAAAGAGAAAAAATATTACAAGTATATGCTCTTTCGATGCGTCTGTTTGATTTAATCTGCAAGCCAGCTGTCTAATATTGGGTTAGATAAATATTAATATACAAAAAAATAAAAGAAATCATTTTTAAAACTTTTATATATATTTTTTTTTTATTTTAATGGACATGGTTGATGTGTGGCAATAACGCAAAGACGACAGAAGTTGCGTGATATTTTTGCCAGCTGTGAGCCTTCGGCTATTTCAAGAATATTACTGTTTCGTCTTCTGATGTTGCCCTGTAACATTAATTTTGACCTATTTGTCATTAGCAATAATAATAAATTTTTAATAACAAAATATATCAAAAATCAAATACATAAATATCATAAATAAATTCTAAAAAAAACTAAAATGAAAACATTCAATTTTATAATGTTCAGGTAAATTATTCATTTAACAACAATAAAAATTTAATTTCATCACACTGTGATATAATCATTTACATAAATTTATGCCAAAAAAAAAAATTCTTTAAATGCATATTAAAATATCTCATTCAATTGCCAACAAGTATCGTATTTCAATTTTCGAATAAAATTATTTTATTTTTTTTCATACAAAATCATTATCAAGCTGTGAAAATTAGAAAAAAAAAATGTTATAAAAGCAAAAAAAGCTATATAATTATTACAATGAAAATAAATAATCGTATATTTTTATATTTAAAAAAAAAAAAAACAGAAAATAAATTAAAAAAATGATAAAAATATATAAAAATAGTTTCGTAATTTTTAAATCTTCAGTGATTCATGACAATTTTTTATAAAATTAATTTATTTGTTATTTTTTTTTCTTGTTTTCTTTATTTTTTTTTAAATTTAAATCTATATATTTGTGATATAATTAAATATTTGAGTAATTTATTTAGATGTGAGCAAAGTCACGCTACCGCTTGGCATAATTCCAAATTTAATTTTTCATGTTTAATATTTTATAATACGTATACACAAGCCAATATATATATCGAAGAAAAAGAAAAATAAAAAACAAGACCCAGCAAAAATTTTCCATTGAAAAATTAAATTGTTTCTATGGGAAATGAAAATTTTTTCGATTTATATTTTTTCTTTCGAAAAAAAAAAAACATTAAATAATTTTTGTCGAATATTTGATGGATTAATTTGATAATTTTTTGTTTTAGCCATATCGTACGACTCCTCTGGTTTTGCCTGGTGCAAAAGTCAAAAAAGATGCTCCACTTGGTGAAAGTTATCTTCGTCATCATCCAAATCCAATGATAAGAGCTGCACCTCATCACTATGAAGTTGCTCATCCTGAGGTTGCAATGAAACAAAAAGTAGGTAGTAATTATGGACGACAATTTCAATACTACGCATCTTATGTTGTTGAAATTAAATCATACAAATCAGCATAAAAATAATCATTAAAAGAAAAAACATATTCACAAATTATAATATATATATTTTTATTTATTTATTTATTTTTCTTTCATTTAAAAAAAAAAAAAAAACATATCAATAGTGACATTTTTTGTGATTCATTATGAATTAACTCATCATAAAGTCATTTAAATTAAATTAATTGTATTAAATGCAAATTAAATATTAATAAAAAATATTTGAAAATAAAAAATATATAATATTGTTAAATGGACGTATGATAATTAGGTGGCCGAAACGGTCTTGCAGCGTGTGTTGGGTCCAAAAGAAATTCCAAAGGTTTGATTCATTAAGTTAATTGAAAGGCTTAAATTATTGCTTTTTTAAAAATATTCAAATAATTATATCCTGCTTATTATTAATTCTGCAAATGGATATAATTTTTAAAAATTTGCTATACAATTCATAAATCATGTAAAATTATCTTCATAATTTTATCTTCATAATTCTTTTTTCTTTTGAATTTTTAGCTTCAATAAAATGCACTGTTAACAAATAATTGCATTTGAAATAATTTTTTAAAGTCAGATCATTGATGAGTGACCAGTGGATTTAAACTGATTTTAATATTTTAAAATTAATTAAAGTGATTGAAAAATATATTTTAAAAATTATATTGAACGTATAAAGGAGATTTTTTCTTAACAGGTTGTCCATAAGCAATTCAATTCACCAATTGGTCTTTATTCTGAACAAAATATTGCCGACTCAATCAAGTGTCAGGCCTCAGCAATTCCGTAAGTAAAAAAATTGATAATTATATTAACAATTAAATTAAAAATTATATATATTTATGCTAATTGAAAAAAAAAGGCTTAAAGAAATAAAAATTCATAAATCATTTTATATGAAATTAATTATGCCATGTCTCATTGAATGATGCTTAATGCATTTTTTTTTTTTAAATTTATTGGCTTGAACTAATTGCAATTAATTTATCAAACTTGATTACAAAAATAAATATCATTTAGTCATAATTAATAATTCATGACGAGACAAAATCACATCATTGTCATAAAAATTTTATACAATAATTTAAAATATTTGTTTTATAAATTTAAATTACAATAAATACATTATCATTTATTTACAGTAATTTTTTTTCAATAAATAAATAAATCTCTTTGATTTATTTTTGAAGAAAAAGATATATTTGTAATTTATTTTACAGCATATTCATTGATTTTTCATTTGTGAAACAAAAACGAGAAATTGAAGAACAAGCAAGATTAATGAAGGAAAGAGCACGTGAAGCTGCCTCTAGTAATACGTGGCCCCAATTTAATAAGACAAATTAATATTTACATCAAATTATTATTACTATTAATTATCATTATTACTATTATTATTATATTGTTCATAATTATAAGGATATAATATTATACAAGAATATTTTTGCTGATGCAGAGTTGTTTAATTTGATTCAAATTTTTATTAAATTAATTTTTTTTTTTTACCATTTTCCATCCTATCACAGTGTCATTACATTATAAATATTAATTTTTCATTTTTTTTTTCAATTGATGACTGCTTACTTGATAATAATAAGACAATTGACTTGTTTTTTTTTTTTTTTCATCTTAAAAAATTACTAATCATTTTTGAATGAATTTTTTTTAATTTAATTGAAGAGTGTTGTTTTTTATTTTTGATTTAAAATATAATTATTAACAATATTAAAAAATTGTATATTAAAAATTGTCATGATAAATTGAATGTAGTGGAGGAAAACCAGCCAAATATGATCCAAGTAAAAGTGAGGCTTACAAGGCACTTCAAGAAGAGCAATATGGTGATAATTATCAGGAAGTTAATCAACCAGCTCGTGGTGGTGTTTTTTCACCTCAAAAAGCTCATCACAATAGGGCAAGTATAATTAATTTGAATAATTATATTTTATTTATTACAATTTATAAATAATTATGTTAAAAATTTATAGGTCAATCCTCCAAGAAGTCCAGCACCATCACATGTAAGTTAAACTTAAAAAGAAAAACATTTAATTTTGTTTATAAACTTTTGTATTATTTTAATGTTCCTGTTGATAATTTGACAACTCATTTGTCTTAAAATTTATTTCCTCATATTTAAATTCATTTAAAGTAACATTTATAATTAATAATTAATTGAAATAGCAAATAAAATGAAAACAATATTTGTCTGCTCAAGGGTGCAATGTATCGTCCTTTTCCACTTCCTTTCGTTAAGGACCGTGTCAATGGATACTAAATTATAGTCATCAATTTTGTACGTTTATTGTATATTTTTAAAAAATAATAATTACCAGAGTTGCGTGTTGTATCATTTCTTAAAAAAAAAAATACAAAAACTTGTTATTTTTTATTCTCTTATTATTTTTTTCATTTTATTTAATTTCATTTCTTGTTTGTTTATTATTATTTATTTGTATTTTTTATATTAAAAATTTTGTGTGGCTTAATTTAAAATAAAAAAATAATACTTAAATTGTTATTGTAAATTGTTTTTTATATTTTTTCATTAGCAGGCAAGTGCACAAAATGACGAGGAAATAATTCATCAAAGCAACAGTTTTAGAAGAATTATGTACAGTGTTTTGGGCCACACCGATTATTAATTTATTCAATAAATATTATAACTATAAAGATGTTGAAGTAAATAAAAGAAAATAATATAAATAAATAATTACTAAAATTTATAAAATTAAGATAATAAAAATAATATATTAAGAAGAAAAAGAAGGAGGAACAACATACCATCGTCAATTATTAATTTTTTCTTTAAATTCAAATTACCTTATCATACAACT
>JAPYYR010002281.1:0-13856 GCA_030523065.1 Aphidius colemani
CGGATTATACAAACCTCGATACTGATGTTTCAAGAATTGTCGATAACGAAAGAATTTGTTCAGTAACTGCAGATATGCAGAGTTTTCTAATAGAAGAAAAATCATTAGATTATCAAAGGGGAAAGATGTTATCTCTCGTTTATGACAGCGAGAATGAATCAGAAAAACACACAGAAGTGGGTCAAAGTTTTTTAATGGCAGATCCTGAAACGAAAAATGTACTGATATTTATGGATTCTTATGATACTCAGAAAATACGCAAAGCGAATGACATGGAAAAGGAGAGGAATCTACACCAGAAAAAAAATTTAGATGCCCAGGAAGATGCGGACGTTCAAAATCAGCGTGATGTTCGAGACTTATATCAAATTGAGCGGAAGGTAAAAATTGAAAATTGTACGGAAACGTTTAGACAAGTTACCGTTCCAAGTGAGGAGCAAAATCTCGCACATAAAGAGCAAGATAATCTTCGTAAGAATCGAATTATTCTAAAAGTCGACGAAAGTAAAGATACTCTCAACAATGAGTTTTTACATTCAAATTCATCAACAAAAACTACTGCATCCGAGAAAGCAGAAGACAATCAAATCGCACGCAGAGATGCGGATTATACAAACCTCGATATTGTTCGGTATTTGCAGATACGCAAAGTCCTCCGATAGAAGAAAAATCATTAGATAATCGAAGTGGAATGATGATATGTCTAGACAATGGTAGCGAGAATGGATCAGAAAAACGAACGAAAATCACTGAAAGTTTTCCACTTTCAGATTTAGAAACGAAAAACGTACTGAAAATTATGGAATCGTTTGATACTCAGAAAATTTGCAGAGCAAATGACACAGAAGAAGAACAAAATCAAATGGGTAGCAATCATCATGGGCTTCAACAACTTGAAGACGAATTGCACATGATAAAAGGATCAGATGCCCAGGAAGATGCGGACATTGAAAACCAGCGTGATGTTCGAAACTCATATCGATTTGAGCAGGAGGTAAAAATTGAAAATTGTACCGGATCATTTGGAAAAAATATCGTTCCAAATAAGGAACGAAATCTCGCACATAAAGAGCAAGATAATCTCTGTGAGAATCGAATTATTTTAAAAGTCGACGGAGATGAAGATACTCTCAACAAGAACTTTTCACATTCAAATTCATCAACAAAAACTTCTGAATTAAAGATAGCAAAAGATACCCGAATCTTACACAAAGATACAAATAATACAAACTTTGATAATGATGTCCCAAGTATTGTCGATAGCGAGAAAATTTGTCTAGTAACTGCAGATATGCCAAGTTCTGTAATAGAAAAGAAATCATTAGATGATCAAAGCGAATTAATGTTATCTCTCGTCCAAGTTGGCGAGAATGAACTTAAAAAACACACGAATGTGAGTCAAAGTTTTTTATTTCCAGATTTAAAAACGAAAGATGTACTGAAAATTATGGATTCGTATGATACTCAGAAAATTCGCAATGCGAATGTTATGGAAGAGAAAAAAAATAAATCAGGTGGTGATCATCATGAACTTCAACAAGTTGAAGACGAATTGCACATTATGAAAGGATCAGATGCCCAGGAAGATGTGGACATCGAAAATCAGCGTTCCAGTTCAGCAGTTCGAGACTTATATCAAATTGAGCAAGGGGTAAAAATTGAAAATCGTACGGAAACATTCAAAAAAGTTACTATGCCATGTGAGAATGAAAATCTCGCATATGAAGCGCAGGATAATCTGCTTGAGGATCAAATTATTTTTAAAATCACTGAACGTGATGATAGTCTTAACAATGACTTTTTTCATCAAAATTTATTTACAGAAACTACTGAATTAGAGAAAGGAAAATACATCCGAATTTTTCATTCAACCACGGGTAATACGAATTTAGATCATAGTGTCTCATGCTTGGTCAATAAACTGGAACCCAATTCGGATCCCGCAGCATATGTAAGAGACAAGGTTAGTCTTGATGATCAAAACAAAATTTTGTCATCTTTCGGCCTGGATCGTGAGAGTGAAGCAGAAATGAAGATGGTAATGAATTCAGTTTTTTCATTCTGTAATATTGAAAAGAGGAATGGGCATGAAATGCAAGGAAATAAAGTAAACAAACTATGTTTAAAAAATTCTGAGTTGGAAGAAGTAGGAAGTACATTGCCTTCCTCGAATTTCGAAGTAAAAATATTAGACACCTGGAAAGCAGTAGAAAATAAAAACCCACAAAATGTCACGGTATTGAACAAATATAACTCTGCGCGATCTCGGAAGAATCATTCTGCTTTTTTATGTATGATGTCAACGAAAAATCTAGCGTCTATACCGAAGCATCAAAGCACAAGTTGTACATTCTTCGCCAATCGATTTGATACACAAGTTGATCGATTTGAATTAGTTAACCGAGCAGTGAGTTTCAATTTTATACGAAGTAATAACGCGAATAACTTTTTAAAAACTCGAAAAGAGCTAAGAATCATCGGAGAAATGGCTAATCAAGGAAATAATATCTATCGTTTTTCGAATTCCGGAATATACACACAAAAAGACCAGTCACTTACAAAAGTTTCTGATCTATTCCATGACTTTGATCGGATTGCATTGAAATTGTCACCGCTCGGTCTTTGTTCGACGAAGACATCACAAGACTTACAGCCTTCGGTATTTTACGATTCCACTCCAGTTTACTTTCTTGAACGATTTTTAAACTCTTTTAAATTATATGGTCGATCTTCTTATTATCTTCCGACATCAAATTGTGTGAGTTTATTCAAAAAAAATTTTTTCTTTAAACGGTTAGAGATTTTTGGTAATTTAATTTATTTTATTTCGTAGTTTACGATTAATAGACTGAAACGCAAGGGAGAAAAACCAAAATTTTTCATAAGTCTTCATAATAAAATTACTTATGAAACCTCTTGGGTTAAACTGACGTGCACTGTATTCGCTGATCCGAATCCTGAAGTTTTCTGGTTCAAAGATGGTAATAGATTGTCACTTCACAGCAGTCATCATGCCGTCAATATAGTTAATGGTGTTATCACACTCGAAATATATTCAGTTTGCCAAGAAGATTCTGGAGAATACTCCTGCTGGGCAAGGAATATGTACGGACGAGCATCCACTGAAGCATCATTGAAGGTTACCTCCCTTTATTCACCAGTAGCAGCCATACGAACTAATATCAACATTATTAAAAGTAAGTCAATGAAAACTGTTGTAAGAAATGAATACGGATAATTTCAATCGTTATATTATTCGTCATTGGAGTTGATACTCTATTAGTTGGCCCTAATATCGTACACCACCTTTACAAAACTCTTACACATATAGAAATTTTCAGCAGGAAGTTATCGTCGAGGTTGGGTAACAAGAACCTTATCAATTACATGCCTTTCTATAATCCGTAAGAGTGGTTTCATGATTACTTTACCTTAGCGTTTCGAATAGCTCAGTTAAATTTCGTATTGACTACAGTGAAATATTTCAGCTCTGCCTTGCATAGTAAGAAAAGAAACGAACGCATTATTTTTCCATTGAGACCACGTTATTTCGAACTTTATAATTTACTAAGTATTATTCTGTTTGAGTTGCTTATTGATTAAAGGTCAAAATATTTTAGGTCTATGTATTAAAGACACACGAAATTTTAAGCATTATGTTGCAAAATTTTTCTTTTTGCCATGAACTCATGCAAAACTGCAGGCATGACTAGCGCTTGGTATATCCAGGTCCTGATATACCAGGTTAATACCACCATTTCTACTGCAGATCCTTCTGAGCGAAAAAAGCATCATGCAGACATTATTTCAAACTCTTTTTATTTGAATTTCTCAATTTTGATTTTTATGTAGTATCACACCTAAATGTTCCACCAAATCTGAGTGAACAATTACTTCGCCATGGAATTTTGGATTTCTTCACACTTTCAGCTTCCTTTTTCCGTGAAGACTACTAGTTTTGTCTTGTCCAGGTTGACTAGCAGTCCTGTGCTTTTAGACAACCCTCTCATTATACTTAGTGTAATTTGAGATCTGTACAGGTCTTATGTCTACCTCGTTTAGCCGCTCTACCCTGGCTCTTTCCTCGTTCTCTTAATATTTTATTCATCCGCTATTGGTGAGACCCGGATATCGACTGGCTATCCTGGTCAGTATTGTACTGACGTCTTCAACTAGTTTATCTGTTATGTGTGCCATTACTCTGACCAAGTTCTGAAAGACTTTTGATGTAACCTCACCTTGCACGAGGTCGGCTTCTTTGTCTGATTTGTCCGTAAATAGTTACAAGTTCGTCCTCTTGAATTTCTTCTGGTCTGAGCCACTAAACTCATTAGCTATAATTGAGAGCAATTCCTATCTCAGACGAATTATGGAAAAGGAATCATCCTTCTCGGTTGCAAGATTACTTTTATGTTTCTTTTTTTGGAGTGCTAACTTTCCCAGCTGCCTTATTTTTTTTGTTGTCCTTTCAGAAGTCTCAGTTACCAATAAGCCTTGTGGCGTGTCGCTTATTGAAGTTTCACTACCTATCAGTAATCCGATCAGCATTTAGAGAATTATGTTGTGAACTCAGCAGAGCCCTGATCGCTGAATATGGAGCTTGACCTTGGCTTTGAGTAGAATCGTTCTTGACATTATTTAAGATCAAGTGGCATTTATCCATCAGTACCGTATCATTCTACATTTTAGCTTGACCGATCTATGGTGAGACGACGTCAGCGATAGGTACGCCACTTGTTTCACGCTAGGCTCACTTGTTAGTCTGACCTGTTTCCTTCGGCCTACTTGGTATAGGTTACCTTCGTAAAGAAGCTCCTAACTCAATAGTCAAATAGACAAAAAAGCAACATCTTACAAATATCATGGTTCACAGAACGGAACTAAAAATTGTTATCAAGAAAGAATAATGAAGTGGTATCATAAACTGGTATTTTGTATTGTCAATTTACTGTTCAAAGACCCGTGAAAACGGGTTCTTAAAAAATCAAACTGGAACGTTTATAATTGATGATTGCATGATTGATGATTTCCAAATATAAACTGGTTTAATATTTCTATTGTTAATTGACTTTTTAGAGAACCATGAATACGGATTATCGAAACATCGAACTGGAACGTACATAAAGAGCCCGATGGATGATTACAGAAATCGAGACTATCGTCGATCGACATTTCAAATGTGTAAAAGTAGTAGCACACCAGCTCAATTTGTTTCTCGACCGATGGTCAAAGAAATTAAGATTGCCGTTAATGGCTGTATGAGAATATCATTTCGGACGGCTGGGATACCTCCACCAAAAGGTATACCGTAAAGTCATTGATTCTAAAATTCTATAGCGTCACGTCTATCATAATCATATTGATAATACCAATCTTTTTTTCAGTGATTCTATTGCGAGAACGTCCAAACATTATAAATGATCGACGACTGTATTACGAAATTCATAATAATTACGTTATGATTTGCTTGGAACAAGCTCAACCATCGGATGGAGGAAGCTATTGCATTGTGGTGCAAAACTGGTCTGGATGTGACAGACACTCCTTTACGATACAAGTGACAAATCCATCTGGATTTGTAAAACGTCATATGTCTCCGTGGATAAAAAAGTCATTAGATAATGGAAATAGGTTTTAGGAACATACAGGTAATCGATGAGATGAATGTTATACCCTTATATTATGTAATACTCGTGTTGTAAAATGTAGTACAGATCAGTGACGAACATATCCTTACTTCGTTAAATTTATTGAAGCTTGATTTCTTTTTTCGAAGTATTTCGACCGCAATGTTATATGTATGACTTATCGTTATCCACCCCATGTCTAATCAATGCAGCATTTTTTTGGATAGAGGATCTCCTTGACACGCTTACTCAACATCATAAATGTGAATAATAGAGTTTTTCTAATGAATAAAAATTTTTCACCTCATAATTTTGCTCTATTTTTACATGAAACATTTGATGAATTTAAAATTGCAAGAAAAAAAATTAATAAGTATTATAACTAGTAGTGTTACTTATATCAAGTTACCTCTCAAAAATTAGTAGGGTAAGTTCAGTCAATTTGTTTTTTGCATAATCTCAAATTGCATACATCTCAAATAGTAAATTTATATTCGGGTATTGTAAAAGACTTCAAGCGAACTTCCATTGAGTTGAATTGACTTCAATCCACGTCAATTGACCAAGATGATACCCAATTCAAGTCAATTCAAGTCAATTCAAGTCAACTAAGTTTTTACAAGTACCTTCTTCCGCCGACCTTCTATTCGGCTAATAATGAAATCGTAAATTTCCATATACTCGATCTACTATCGTTCCTGACGTTATTGCAATAAAGAAAAATTAATATCTTCATTCAATAGATAACGTAAATATTAATACACATATAAAATGTTGAATTAACAAACTAATTCCGATAAAAGTCAAGAATTTAAAAAAAAGAGAAAGAATATTAAAATAATAAGGAAAAATTAAAAAGTGTAAACAGTTTTCCTGAAGACCAGAAAAAAAAAAAATTTATTGGCTTTTATAAAACAAAAGTAAGGAAGTAAAACTTCGATTGAGTAAGAATATAAAATGCTTAGTAGATAATTACTCATTTTTTTGCAATTTCAACTCAAAATGAAAACATAATCATAGAGTGAAAAAATATTTTACTTAAGCAAGTATATAATTTTCTCCAGTGCAAAATCTCTTCAAATTTCAGCAATACTTGTTTTCAGCAATCAGGATTTTGTTCTATCTTTTTCATTCACTGCCAAGTAAAAGTCAGCTGGTGTATAACGGTCTGGGAAATTTCACGTAACGAAAGCGATGGTCACCGACGGTCGTTTCCTAGCTATCTTGCTCAGTGGAGAATACTAACGTGCCAGGTCAAAGTATTCCGATAAACAAATATGCTATCACTATTTCTACTTGTGAAGTCAGTTTGGCACCGATTATTCATCACTTGTGGAAAATTTTTTTAGTAGTTTGTAGTAAACTTTTACTTGGTGGTAAAAAAAGAAATAGGAAGCTTTTATTTGGTACACATAAATCCTGATGTTGAATTTCAATCTAAATTTCATCGTTATTATTAAATGTTGAAGAGCTATAAAGTTGACAAGCATCTAACTTACAATGGGCAATTAATGAGTCAAGAATGATTAGATGTTGTATACTTGAAATTCTATCTATGGTATAATACAAAATAAGTAGCGAAATGGTATTCCTATTTCTTTTAAAATTGTTGACGTGGATTTATTTCTTTACTTTTTTTTAAAAAACAATGTTCATAAATTTTTTTTATTAAGTTTTTTTGATATGTATTTTTCAGATGATAAATGACATGAGATAAAACTTTTATGATCTTATATTTACGAGGCACGACTGGAAAAAAACTCATGTATTGTGTAAAAATAGTGTTTATTCAGACATGCACCAGTTGTTATGTTACACTAGATTTGGAGTCCATTTGGACCTCCGATAGGCTAACAGGCAACTCAGATTTGTAAAGAATATTAGTTTTGATAGTTCAAGTTCGATATAGAGCAATCTCCAATAGCGTCTTTTTATGTGAAGTAGATACATCCGCTACATTTTATGTGTCAAATACTAATAGCAGTAGTACTATGGACTGATGCTTTTTGTATATAACTTTCAGTATTTCATAATTCTTCATTGATATTGTACTCACTTTATATCCTTCAATGTAGATTCTATTATTATCATTACAAATATTTTGTATATGTTTCGAGCGTCGATGAGCTACCTGACAATGCTAACGTAGATAAATAACCTATGACGAATAATTATTTCAGCATGTGTAATAATTATTTATAGTCTCATGCGAACCAGAAACTTCAGACACAGATGGCCACAGATAATTTTATGACCGTTTTGAGATTTGTTATAATTATATATAATGCTACCAACATTATAATGAGAGGTATGCGAACATTCAAATTTTAGAATAATTTGTGTCAAATTGAATCAAATAGTCAAATAATGACGAATAATTCGTAATATTCGTACTACCTAAATTATTTAAATAACTCGAAAAATTTAAATTTTTCCACTGAGTTTTGTGATATACTGATATATTATGAGGAGATATATATAACTTTTATATATTGAAAATGATTTCACTACTGAGTTCATATTGAATGTTCTGAAAATCGAAAAATGAAAGAATAATTAAACATTTAAACTGAAGTTGAATAAAAATATATATAAATATGATAAAAATCATTGCTTTGTTGTTTTTTTTTTCAAAGTTTATTATTTAAATATTTCATTATTTATTAATATAATTATTATATGTTTTTGGAAATATAACAATTACTACAATTAATAAAATATAAATATGTAGATAAATATATAAAAAGAATATCTATACATATAAATTGATAATATATATGAACTATAATGTTGGAATTATCTATTCTTCGTAATAAATAGAAGCTGCTCCACACCATGTGATCCCAATGAACAACAACAGTTTTCAACAATCTCTCCACCTGCAGAAAAGAGAATCTCAGTTTCAGTTGATGTACAAGGTATGGCTGAATATTTTCGAGCCACATGTGTCAATTGTGGATATTTCTGAGTATTTGTTTTCAACAACATCAGTGGACGATCGGAGAGAGAGAGTTATTGTCAAAGAGTTAATGACATAACTATATGGAACCAACGAAAAATGATGATGATGTACCAACTGTGACAAACGATGATATACCAATAGAAAAAATTTTAATGATGTTTCAATTAAGCTGATGGAAAGTATACTTCTAATGTTAATCTACTAATTGAAACAAACGTAAATGTATCAACTGTGACAAATAGTAATGTAGCTGAACAGATAATTTTCGAAGAAATAATTTGACCGGGGAAACTAGCATTTGTTCTACATCTCGACTATCAGCCATTTGTCTTTAGTAATCAAATAAAAAATGGCTGAGGTGGAAATGTTGCTAAATATATATTTTTTCAAATAAAGAATTATTTATTTAGCAACATTTTAACCTTAGCCATTTAATTACTGAGGACAAATGGTTGAGACTTGAGATGTAGAGCAAATGCTTTTCCTAGGCAAATTATTCCTTCAAAAAATTATTTATTCAGCTACATTTCCACTTTAGCCACTTGCTCCTATAAATGTAATTTTTTAATTGAATTAACTAATTAACTACTGAGGGTATATGGCTTGGGGTTCAGATGTAGGAAAAAAGCTAGTTACCGGACAAATTATTTCTTTAAAAATTATGTGCTTAGCTACATTACTATTTGCATTTTTTATTCAGACAGTATATTACTATTACTTTGCATTGGCTCAATTAAAACATCATTGTAATTTTTTTTATTGGTATTTGATCATTTGTAACAGTTGGTACACCATCTGTTGATTATTTGGTTTTGATTTATGACAATCCCTATCAATACAAGTTCTCACCATTATTCTCAATAAATGAATAATAATGACAAAAAAAAATTTTCTAAATAATAAAATATAAATATTCTATTTATTGTAATATTTTTAACATGACAGTTATGCAAATAAAAAAATTGGTATCTTAATTTAATATGAATAAATTAAAAGTTACCCACTGTTCTTAAAAAAATATTACAATAAATAAAATATTCATATTTTATTCATTCAGAAGTTTTTCTAGTATTTAACCCAGTTAAACTGTTTAATAATATTCAAATGAAAGAAAAAAGTTTTAAGTCAGACACGCATACATACAAAACAGCAGACGTTTCGAGTTTGTACGCTATCATAGGCATACATGTTGTACGCTTGCCGGCCTTCCTTCTTTCTCTATAATTCTCTTCTCTTTATCCGCTTGCGAAATGGAGCGTAACCCAGCATTTTGTGACCGAGAGTGTGACTGAGAGCGTGACGCTAGTGGGGACTTAAATTTTTTCGCTACCCTTTGTAAAGAAGTTTCACTTCAAAAAATTAGCAAGAGAGATATGACTGATTGTAAATCGTAACAGATCGCAATTGTGATCTTAAGCATCAAACACCCAGCGATTTGTTTTCTATTGAAAATAACAATCAATCAAAAACAAATATTAATAAAATAGATTTAATAACCGATAAAGAGTGGATATCTATCGATGACGACATGCTATATTTTTATGGGTAATGATCAAGAAATCGAAGAGTCATCTCCAGAACATGAAGATCATCACAAAAACCGTAAGAGTTTTGATAATGTACGAATTAATTGTAATAAAATATTTGATTCAAACGTTTGCTTTCGTGAAATTCATAAAAAATTTAGCTTTTATGGGAACAATAATTGCAGAGATGTCTCAAGTAATATAAAAATCGTAGCTTTTGTCTATCAAGGGCTTAAAACTCAAGTAATTTTTCAGTGTTCAAAATGTGACAAATGTGAAATTTCTCTGTTACAATTGTCTCTGTTCATCAGACACACTAGTATATGCTCTAGTGATTACAAATGGACTTCACACAATCGACAGTGCCATTCATCAGTGCCGCTTAGTATGATCATTTTTCGTTGGTTTTTCTTCTTCTAGTCTTTAAAATTATTAGCATTTTTAGCTTTTCTGTGTGAACTTCCATCATGAATTTTTTTCCATACTTTTTTAATAATCTAAACTCTTCTTTCATCTGCTCTTTACTCTCTGCGAACATAACTACATCATCTGCATATTTTAGCATGAAAATTTCTTGTTACCGATTACTACTCCTATATTTTTTGTTTCCCATTCTTCTTCGAGATCATCTATAAAAATAATAAATAAAATCGAACTCAGCGCACAACCCTGCCTGACACCGCTCTGAGGCTCAAATTCTCGAAGATCCCACCCATTTACTTTTATTTTACATTTTCTCTCTTTGTAAATGTTTGTCAATAGCTTATACATTTTTCCATGTATTCCTATTTCACTAACTTTTTCAAATAGTAAATTTCTGTCTACATAGTCAAATGCCTTTTTGAAGTCAACAAATAATGTGTAGAGTTCCTTCTTCGTTTTTAACAAGTTTCCTATGATAGAATTTACTTTTTTCTTTCCTAAATCCCGCTTGTGATTCTTTCAATTTAGTATTATCTTCTAACCATTTTTCAAGTCTACCAGCAATAATGTTTGTAAACAATTCGTACCCTGAATTCAGTAATGAGATTTCACGGTACTCGTCAACTTTTTTTGGGCCACCACCTTCAAAAATCGGACATATTATCGCATTGTTCCACTTCTTTGTTCCCTCTTTCCAAATTTAGTTTAACTCCGTTCTTAATGCTTCTCTGCATGTGCTTGCCAGCGCTTTTTCAAACTCCATCTGAATTCCGTGTGAGCTTAAAGCCATAGCTTTTTTTCCTCCTCTTGAAGCCTCCTCCACTTCTTGAGCACTAATCAAATTATTCATAGTATTGTTATCTACCTCATCGGTTATGTATTTTATCTGGGTCTTTGACACTTGCTATATCTGTGTACTATACGTGTTTGCTGTTTTTTTCTATTGCCTTCAAGATTATATTAAAATTTTTTCTTACCATATTTTATATTGTATGATCGATCTCTATTTCCTTGTCTGATGCTCTCTATTTTCTTCTCTGTTATCACATGGAACAAACTACATTCAACAGTAGCAGTTTTTATATTATCAATTAATTCCTCTCAACTTAATGATAATCCCACAGGTCTTTTATTATATATTGAATTGATTTTTTCAGCGAAAATATTTTTTTTTTTTCATCCATTTTGAAATTTACTCTTTTGTTATTATCTCTTTTTATTGTCTAAGCTATCATTTTCATTGTTAATAAAAGCATTGCCATTATTGGTATTAACATTGTCGTTAAACTTAGCTGTGTTGTTAACGTAAATATGACTATGATTTAGACTTAGATTTTGATTATGAGTCATATTTTTCATTTGGCACCTATCCACACGGTTAACATTTTGATACATTGCTTTTTTTTTTGCTATTGTTTTTACCGTTCATACTTGTACTCTTTTTTATAGTTGATCGCCAACTTTCAATGTTGTACAATTTTTTCTTTTTCTTTTTTTTTTTGTTATCACTCACATTTGTATCGTTGTTCCGTCGGAAGATCAATGTGAGAAGAAAGAAAAGAAAAGAAAAAATAAAAATTCAAAATGTAAAAGTTTAGAAATAAAAATGTAAAGAAAAAAGAAAATGAAATAAGAAAATAAAATAGATGGTCAATAAGATGTTGGGACGGTGTGCGTGACCGTAGCTAATCCTCTGCCGGCACGCGCCGATGCCGATAGATTCCTCAAACTTGCATTGTTGGCTATGCAGACAATGCAAGTTCGGGGAAACAGAGAATTAGGCCGATGACCTCGGCCGAAACACTGTCCTCAGCAAATTACAAAAAAATAATAAAACAAAATAAAGTAAAAGAAGGTATGAACATGCTGGAAGGTTTTCCCAGGTTCACATATTTTGGCGCTGTTGTGACCTTCATGTATCTTCAAGCATGTTCTTAATATTGAGGCCCAAGAGTCAGGTTCAACGAAAACGTAGTGTCACAAAACGTCTTTTTGAAATAATTTTTAAACTAGTCAACCGATTTCCTTGACGTTAAATAAAACCTATGTTTTTTTTTTCTCACAGAAACGATTGCCATAACTGTTTCTAATTTTGGCCCATATTGGATTAAATACGGCCATGTAAGACTACGTTTTGTTATATAAAAAAATAATAATAAATATAAAAATTCAAAAAAAATATCATGGAGTCCTCAAATCAAGCACAATCGATCAGAAAGGAAACGAATTCGATTAGACAATATTTACGATTCGGCCATGTCAAAAAATGGCCGTATTTAATCCGATATGGGCCACAATCAAAAAAAAATTATAACCATTGTTTCTGGGAAAAAAAAAGAATGTGAGTCTCATTTAATATTGAACATATTTACAGAACACTTATGGTGCATGAGCACTCGACATAATTTTTTCTATATATTGTAACGAAATTTATTATTTCGTTGATTTTCGAAATAAATAATCGATGACAGCTCGATATAGCTCTGATTATTTATGTGTTGTCGCTTGAATTATTTATAACTAATGGGAGTTTATTGTTAATAATTTAAAAGGATCTCGGTTAAAGCTATTGTGGAGGGTCAAGTGCTGCCACTTGTGTGTCAGTGTTGACAACTAATGCGTATAGATTCGATTGATATGTTAAACTTCATCATGGTAATTGGTTCCCCTCCATCCGTGTCAAAACGAAATCTCCGGAAGCCGAGGGCTGGATAAAATACCTCTTCGTGTTGCGGCCTAGGAAAGCGTGCTGCGCATGTCCGGGGCGAGAGGTAGGAGAGCGCGAGAGTGGGAGCAGACAGCCCTCAATAGCTTAAGCACTCCGCAGCGTCGTAAGACGACAGAACTTGTCTGGCTCCTGACCGATCACTACCTTCTCTTGACTGGCTCTCTATGGTTCACTGATGGTTCTCTCTAAATCGTTTTGGACATATTATATGGTTCTCTCTTTATCGAAGCAAAGTCACGGTGAAACTCTGTCCGAATTTCCAATACCGTACTGATACTTATGATCACGTTGGATATCTGTATGGCTCTCTATAATGATGATAATTATTATATTCCCACTACATATTAATGTAGTTGTGTCGTTCACGTATGGATCGCTGTAAATAATAACAATAATAACAATAATAATAATGATATTGTGATATTATTATTACCATGGCAACGAAAATGTAAGACCTGGTCACGATGGCTCACTATCAAATTCTCTATAAGAATACCCAGATAACAACGGCGTACCACTTACATGCTCTACCAGATTAATAGTTGTATGTTACTGGTATAAAATGGCGGTAGATTGTACTAGTCTCAAGG
>JAPYYR010002283.1:0-13079 GCA_030523065.1 Aphidius colemani
TGTAATTGAACTATCAAAAAGTAGTGAATATAATTGATTATTAAAAATATTGTAAACTTGTGACTGTCAGTTTACATATACTTGTATATTGTCTTTAAGGTAGTTCGAGCATTCACTTATAGTTAAAAATTCTGTATGAAGAAAAATATATAAACCATAAATTGCATGGTTTTATAACTTCCTTAACGATTTTCTTTTTGTATATTAAAATCATTAGCTGCCAATGTAATTTCTTTTGATTCACGTAGTCAGCCAATGTCAAAGTGATTTTTCGAAATACTCAGACCACCTTAATGGAAATTATTATCAATTACTTAATAAATCTTTATAGATTTGCGAAAAAAAATAGAAAAGTAAAAGAATCAATTATTTGACCGTGAATATTTTTGGAACTCATAACACTATTTTTAAAAGTTATGCTTCTTTTTATTATAGTCTAAACAATGCACGGTTTTTATAAATATAATATGTATTTTTTTTCATCAAATTGAGAAGCTCTATGCTCGCGGCGGTTTTAACTTTCAATCATGAACTGCGCATGCGTGCAGAAAATGAGATAAATTGACTTCTTCATTGCACGGATGTTTCTTTTGTTCCTCTATGTTTACACATGGCGGCTCTATTCTTTTACCAAACTTAAAATTGATATTACACATCATAGCAAAGACAATGCCAACAGACACAATTAAAATTAACAATTATTATATAGTAAAGATCAAAATAGACTAACATTATGTTTCTAACCTCACTTGAGCGTTGCTTTGTATTTTTTTTGTTTTTGTTACGACGGCGTGGATAAAAAGACTTGTTCATATTGTCAAAATTCAAAAACGTTTTATAGCTTGTATCGCGCCTTGCTGTCTGTCTGGATGTATATACATATAGAAAAATCGTAGGAAAACTGTGTTAATTATAAAACATCTAAAATAGGTTTCAGACTATATATATTTACATAATAAAAATAATCTGTCTATACATAGACAGATAGTATACTAACAGTGTGCCCCTCCTGTCTATCGTCTTCAAGGCGATGGTATCCTCTGTTCAGGTACTTCAACAAGCTGGTTCTGTTGAACGTCTAGGAAGATTTCTATGGTCTTTACCTCAATGTGCACGACTACAACGACATGAGAGTGTACTCAAGGCAAAAGCAATTGTCGCATTTCATCGATGTAACTTCAAGCAGCTTTATCAAATATTGGAAAGCAATACATTCAGTCCACATAATCATCCAAAATTACAAGCACTTTGGTTAAAAGCACACTATATTGAGGCTGAAAGGCTACGAGGTCGAGCACTTGGTGCAGTTGGTAAGAATAATTTATATTTATATAAATAATCGTGCAAAAAATAAGTTTTATAAAATTAACAAATTGTTCATTCGAAATTTCATTTAGAAATCAATCTGCTACGTTCAAACAATTTTCAAAAATAATTATATATTTTTCCGAGTTGAAATTATGTAAATATACTGTATCGTTGCTTGTCTCAATTTTTTATTATAATTTAGTTTCCTTGTTAAATCACAAGTTGATAAAAAGCATTTTCCTCATTAATTCAATTATAAATACTGTAGCATCTATCAAAATATTGTCAAATAAATTTTTAAATATTCATCGTTTCAATTTTTATCAGAAATAAACTCATCCAAACGGGCTTGTCGACGCAAAACGTACACATATATGTATATCAAAAGCTTTCATACGTCGGCAGATGTATATCTGCTCTTTCAAGATTACAATCAAACCATCTACAAACTCAGTTTTTAGATTTTGAAAATTACAACAACCAAACAGTTATTCAACAGATTTTTCCGGATCACTTTTTATTCATCTACTTTTTCATGATTAAAAAATTCAAAAAAAAATTCTGGAACAATGCAGAACACTACATTGAGTATATCGTCAAAGTATAGAAAAAAAATTGATTCAAATGATTTGGTTGATGCTATTGGTATCAACCAAACTTTAGCCGTTGAATGTATAGCTGTCACTAAAAATCCTTCTCTGAAATTGCTCCAATGACGATGTATTGTTATCTAAAATTTGTTAGTCCCATATTGTAAAATATATACACAATGATGCTGCACGATATGAAGCTGTTCACATGTATTTATAACATAGAGGTTACAGTAAGTACGTGGTAAGGGAAAACCAAATCGAGTCAACCCTAGAAGAGAGCATTTGATACGAAAAAAAAACGACCCCTTGTGTGTTGGGGAGCATTGAGCCCCCTTGGGATAAAACTTAACTTTTACACACTTAAAAACTGTCATTTCTAAGTGATAAAAAAAAAATAACTTGACAGCATCCCTTAGTGGTTTTATCATGATTTATAATAATCCAATTTTATGATGTTATTATTACACCATAATTAATTGTATAAATTTTAAGTAAATTTTTATCATTAATTTTGGTACTTGATAATTTGAATAGATCATTATCTTTTTGAATTATTTTCTTGACTAATATTTGGCATATTATTATAATTATTTTGCTATAATAATGTTTTGAAAAAATAAATTTATCTATTAAATATTGTCGTTAATATTTGTTAAAATGATTTCGAGTCCGTCGCAAGTTTCCATTACCTCGTACGATATGGGACGGTGAAGAGACGTCTTATTGCTTCAAAGAAAAATCAAGAAGTGTATTGCGGGAATGGTATACATCAAATCCTTATCCATCACCACGAGAAAAACGAGAACTTGCTGAAAGTACAGGCTTGACAACAACTCAAGTTAGCAACTGGTTCAAAAACAGAAGACAACGTGATAGAGCTGCTGAGCAAAGGTTAGTTATACATATTTTTCAGTAAAATATTTGAATTTATTTTTTATTTTGCCATTCATCCATGCATGTTTGACATTCATCACAGCAAAGAGTATAAGTTACTTTTCTCACTGGTTAATGTTTAGGAAATTTAAACTTTGATTACATCTGATAGAGATGAAAATTGTATTACAAATATTTACGTCAACCGCAGGTTACCATCATGAATAAAATCATCATTCTACCGAGATTGTTAGGATTTATTTGCGTATTTTTTTTCCATAAAAATATTGACAATAATTGTAGACTCTTGTTGATGATTTATGTAATAAAAATACACACAAATTAGACCAAGTAAAAATAAAAAACATTGAAAAGTTTTCTTTTTAAAAAAGAATTATTATCAAGAAAGTAAAAGAATAAATTTTTTGAATTAATAATAGACTCTAAAAATAGTTTTAGTAAAAATTTAATAATAATCTTCGGTAGAATCCCTAGAGAGAATATTTTCAAGGCGTCAACTTTTTAGAGGCGTTCATATGTATCATAATATATATATTATATCTCTTCCGCCTTGTTTCGATTTCATCGTTTATGATGACAACTGACAAAATGAAATTGTGATACATATTAACATAAATTATTATTTTTTTTTCAACCAAATGGTGTTGTATTTAAACCTGATATAGGCTGTAATTAAATTAATGACTTGACTGAAAAAAAAACACTGATTCCTGAAGATGTATAACTCTGTTAATTTGAGAATTGGATTTTAAAGATTTTTTATTTCTATTTTTCTCTTACTGTAAAAAAAAGAATGAATATAGTTTATTTGTTTTTGTTTAATTTATTAATTTATTTATGTTGTTTACCTGTTGTTAAGTGATTTTTTTTTCTTTATATAATAAAATTAAATCATTGTTTAAATTGTTGTAATGCTGTTTATAATAATTATGATAAACAAAAACATTTATTTATGACAGAAAAAATTAAAAATCAATAGGAATCTTACATCAGTGAAGATGAATTTCGAGTCGAGGTCCCGAGTTCGAGTCCCTGTGTGGGCCAATTCTTATTAATATCTAAAAAAAATCAATAATATTACTAAACCATTGTTTAAATTGTTGAAATAATGTTTATAATGATGAAAACATTATTTATTTATAATAGAAAAAATTTTAAATCGATAGGAATAGTGAATCGGTGGAGCTAAATTTCGATTCGAGGTACTCCTGTGTGAGTCAATTCCTAAATATTCGAAAAAAATTAGAAAAAATTACTAAATCATTGTTGAAATTGTTGAAATAATTTTTTTATTCGTTATTATTATTATTTTATTTAAAATTATAACAATTTAAACAACGTTTTAGTGATTTTTTCCTATTTTTTTCGAATATTTAGGAATTGACCCACACAGGGCACCTCGAATCGAACTTTATACCTTCATTAATGCAATATTCCTATTGATTTTTAATCTTCTTTGTCATAAATAAATGACTGGCATATAAATAAATAAATTGTATGATAAATAAATTAACAAAATAATGCATAACAATTTTATTTTTTTAATTGAAGAAGTATAAGCTTGAGCTTTTCTCTGGCTCAATTAAACTGTCCAACATCAAATTATCAGCGAAAAAATTTAGAAAAACAATAAGAATATATATAATTGAAAAAATTAACAAGAAAACTCGGAGGATTATTAACGTTTTACTATTTTTAACTACAAATGCAAATTAAAAAAAATATGTTGGTTGCTATTATAATGCAACAAAATAATACACAAACTTTTTCAAGGGCCGGCTGCATAAAAACCTATGCGTGTATTAACAAATCAAATAAGTAAACCAACTTGGGACCAACCACTTTGAATTTATTTAGGAAGCTAACAGTTTACACAATTTTCTTTTTAACGAAACAAAAATATCGACTCGGCTTCACAAAAAGCCAGGATCGATTTGGGCGTGGTTGCTCAATTTGACCAGGTCGAAACCCTTCTATCTTTCAATATTTACGTAAATTTTTTTATTTCAACTTTTGCCGAGCTCTCAATATCAACCCCTAAATGTCATTAAATTATTTACCTATTTTTTTCTAGATTTTTGAAATAAACCAACAAATTTATACATACGAATTGCTTTTTAATCAAAAAAAAATATCAGCAATATTAAATGTAATAAAACCATTTACATGTTTCAACTATTTTTTATAATTCTCATATTATTTTTATAATTTTCCATCAAATATATATCTTGTAATGAGTATAATCTCGTTTTTAAATGAAAATAATGTTTCTCTGGGTTCTGATTCTGGGTATCATTGTAGTTTGCAAGCAACCTGAGACAGTAGCATACAAACTTGGTAGGCAATTTATTTGCTACAAAAATAAGAATATAAAAAAAAAAAAAAATTAACGTACATGATGTTCTCAGAAGAGCATGGTTATCTTAACTGATGCCTTCTAGTGTTTCACGAAAGAGCCATCGTTCTTTAATATTTTGTCGACAATTTTTATATTGAATATTTTATTTCCATTTGCGATGTATAATTTTTTTGTCTTTAATCAAGCTACTAGATTTTTATTTTTGATTGCTTTTAATTTATCAGTTGTTTGTACATTTTTAAGGAGCTTTTGATTGAGTTTTAAAATATTATTCATTGAAAATATATCGACAATGATACTACTGACTTCCAGGTGTCTGACATCATAGCAAATTAAAATTTGTATTTAATTGCAAATTAAAAAATACTTTTTTTGTTATTTATAGTTAAAAACTTGAATGATAATTTTGTGTACAATATCTGAATTAAAAAAAGAATTAATCAGTTTTACCAGAAATTAATCTGTGTAGAGCTTATAATTGTTGAGAGTTGCTGAATGAGAATTTTTGTATTCTATTGACGTTTTTATTGATTTGTAATATTACAATCATACAAACAGATCGAATTTTATTCTTTGAAAAATATTAATTCGAAAGAAATGGAGATCGACAAAATATAAATTATATAAACATGCTGTCCATTTTATGACTCACACTGAAATGTTATCTGCTTATCTATTAAAATAATAAAAATATCTACTCGCATTTATTAGCAAAACTATTTAACAAAATTACTGTATTCAATTTATTCCATAATTTTTTACTAAATAAACTTTTTACTTAGATAAAAAAAATAGCTAAATTTATAATAAAACTTGGAAAAATTTACAATCAGTTAAAGAAAAAAATGTAAAATATTAAAATTTACTACGACATTAACAAAAAAATGTCAAATTACCATTTGAAAAATATTCTGATTTGATCAAAAACAAAAAAATTGTTAACTCAGCATTTAAAATTTTATAACATATTTAATTAACACATTTTAAATGTAAATTAATATCAAACATTTTTTAACTTGTATTTTGAACAAAATATAAAAATTTCAATTCAAAATTTTTGACAAATGTTAAACTAACATTAAAATATTTTCAAATATTTAACGTTCATGTATTTTCTATTCTCTAAAACTACATATATTTATATATGCATGTTACTTTTCTTTTTAATTTGAATAATTATATATATCTGTTGGTCATGAAGATGTCAAGAACCCCATGATTCATAACAGAACAAAAATATTATATTCAAAATAAAAATTTCCAATTGTCTAATTAGTTTTTTAATGTATGTAAATGTCACACAGAACAAACAAAAGTTTTGTCATATTAAAAAGTTATCCATGTAAAAAGTATTTATATAAAAAGCTTCTACATTTTTTTGTGTTTGCAATTTTTTTATTTCGAATTTAACAAAGAGTCTTCGAACATCAATATATATTCAAGATAATATATCAAACAAATTTGTTTTATTTTTATGTGTTCACAAATCTACATGGTGTTTATAATGTATACCTGGTTTAATTTAAAATATTTTTTTTATTTATAAACAAGTATATATATCGTCATCTCCCAAACAACATCCAGGTATATTTCAAGGCTTTAAAAATAATAAAAATATACATTAAAAATTATAATAATATTAATTTTAACCAATTAATAATTATAGTGACAAATTTAAAAATTAATTTATCATTAAATAATAATGAAAAAAAAAATTTTTTTTAAATATATACATATGGATTTAATCAAGAAACAATATTTTTTCGAATGAATTGAGAATGGACCTTGATAATCAGATTTTACGAGGAACTGTTCGGGTGGCGGACAACTGATGTTATCGGGACCCACACGAACACGAGGCATGAAGTGATAAACTCTGCTGAGGCACAACGATAACCATCAGTTGCGAATACACTTGATTTTACGACGAACCATATTTTGTATTATGCTAATTCAAGTATATGAGACACGTCATTTTTCAAATATTTTTTATTCACATATTGTCACGTTTATTCAACACTTCTTATTGATATAAATAAAAACTTAAATTTTTCATTATTTTTCATTATTTTTCATTATTTTTCATTATTTTTCATACAAGCCAAATTAATTTTTTTGCACATTTATTTATTTTCATGAAAATAGATTTTTACAAATTATTTATTTACAAAAAATAGGTCAATTTTAATCACTCAAAAATTATCAATTTATTTATTTTGTTTTTTTTTTTAAATATGATGCTGTTGAATTTATTATTATAAATAATTTTTTAAAAAAACTGCATTCATGTTTTAGTCATTTTAATACAAAGCTCATCTTGATGATGACTTTTGGTTTTTTATTTTTTGATGATATGAGTATTTTATTATTCAAGGAATATAATGGTTATATTCATAAATATAAATTGTTTGTTTGTTTTTTATTTAAAATTCTGTAGGTTAATGATTTATAAATTATTAAAATATTTATTTTGTCATGTTTGCAACATAATTAACTTGTTTTTTTGACTAATTAGTATACATATGTTATTCTTTTTTTTTGTATATAAATTTATTGGGATTATTTATTGATATAACGTTTAATTTTAGTCAGGTTTATAGTTCAAGTGAAGGTACAAAATAAAATAAGTAGACAAATTTATTTATTGTTTTTTTAAATTATGTTGGAATTGATGAAATTATCCGATCTGTATATGGAAATTTTTAACGGTGAAAATAAAACGTAAATATGATACAACATGATAATGCAGTAGTTAGTGCGACGGATATTGAAATCGTCAAGTCTCGGGTTCGTTTCCATTTGAATTCCAAAATGGTATTGTTGTTTCTTTTATTTTTTATAAATTATAATACATAATAATTGACTTGTTTATTGATCTCATTTGCAAGTTAATATTCCGATAATTATCAAATTTTTCGGAAAGCTTGTTTATATGTTCAATTATAATTGATCAATAGAATAGAGTTTTGGAACGTACAGCTTGCTCTGCTAATAAGTGGAATAACACAAAAATGTAAAGTGAAATTTCATTTTGTACTGTACAGTTATTGTTTTAACTGGAACTTGAAATCATCCCTAACTTTAAATAAAAAAACCCAAAAAAGTTGCACTTGGTTTTGGTTTTAACCAAAAATAAACTGCAAATACCAAGAAAATTTACGGTTTTTAAAATTTCTTCAAAGAGATATTAAGAGCGAATAAGTGTCTTCAAACAGACAGCACTTATGCGATATCGTAACCCGACAATTAGCAGCCCAATGTTATACTCTTATTAACACATAATAAACAAAACTTAGGACACACACTATCTACATTTAACATGAGCTATTTAAAATATCAATTGACATAAATATAAATTGATTGAATTAGCTCCAATGATTTCATTATTTTTACAGTAATTCCATGAAAGTAAAATAAAATCCTTTTGATCCTATGGAATGATAAAATAACATGTAGATGTTTATGAATAATAAATATAATGTTAATAATTATTTGTTGTAGTGGTCATCGAGATGACAAAAATCATGGAGTTGGCCTTGGTGATTCAAGTAGTGAAAGTGGAGATGATATAAAACAAAAATCAACTCATCAACAATCACAGTCATGTGATACTCAACAACAAACACAATCACAAACTCAACAACAATTACGTATGGTTGATCATCAGCATTCACCAAGTATATATCATCTATCTGGTCCAGTAGTTGTACCATCACCACAAACACATGATACAAATTATACAAGTGTTAATTTAAGTCATTCTCATACACCTACTCATCATATACAGCATCGTGACACAAGTAGTGAAAGTGGTGATGATAAAAAAAATTTTCATCATCATTTACATCATCATTTCCAAGGATCTACTCATAGTGGACACAGTACTAGTATGCCAACAAGTGAAACAAATCCTATATCACCAAATTGTGCACAACAAAAAAGTCAACTTGATTACATTCAGTACTATGGTGCACAAGTAAGAGAAATAACTCAAATATTTATCATTTTTATCTTAAATTGTCAGCTAGATTTAGACATTTATACTTTTTTATGTCTTGATAATTACAGGATTACTTAATTGGCACTCCAACATCAGCAGATGTACCAAAATCATCAAGTCATACATCAACATCAGCGCATTTAGGTGGATTAACATCAACTGCTAGTGGTCTTAGTCCAATCAGTTCATCATCACTTTTACCAAATTCCATGCAAAGTAGTAATACAGTTACTTTAAATGTCGGAATGGGAATAAGTCCATATCAAGGACTAAGCTCAATGGGTATGACTTCATCACATACTGCTTATCATAGTAGTTTGGTTCTTGGTGATTATCATCCTTTGTGATACTGGAAAAATTTTGATAATATTAAAAATCATAACTAGGAAAAATTATAGTCCATTGTCCAACAAAGACTTTAAATAAAGCAAATTTTAAATTATGTCTTCATTATTATACAGCAACAAATGAAATAAAAAAATGCCAATAATTTTAATACTAATATCACACATAAACACACTGATATTCTGTTTCATATAATTATTAATAATTTATATCATTTGAGTTGAAAGAATTATTAAATATTTCTTCAATCAATTTTTTATGTGTCTCATGTTGCAATTGATAATAAACTTGTTTATTTCTTAAATACGTACAGAGATATTGAGAGTATATAACTAATTTTTTATTGTAAATAAATTTTAGAAAAAAATTGAATTAATATAATATTGTAACATTCATTCAACAATAAATTATTTTAAAAATGAAACAGAATTATTCAGTGGCTAGCTAAGTAGTTTTATCATCAAATTTTCTTCTCAATTGATTCGGTACGCACAAAAATTGTTAAATCAAAATTAATGCAATATAATTATTTTTTAAAAATGTTGATATTTATTAGTTCACTGGAAATATATTTCTATGGAAAATATGGCTTTAAATTCAATAATATTACAAAAATAAATAGTTTTTTTTTCAGTGAAAATTAAATTTCCCATTTGAGCAATAATGAAAATTTGCTGAAAATAAAAGAAAAATATTATTGTAAGCTTTAATAAAATAATGGATATTTTTTTTTTTTTTGTATAGTTTAAATTTAAAATATTAAAAATGTTTGAACTGATTGAAATATTTCTGAATTGAATTCATGAAATATTTAAATTACTTAAAAATATTTTAAGTCTATATATATAATAATAAGAAAAAAAAAATGATAAATCTATTCTTGTAAATTTATGTATATTAAAGTGATTAATTTTTCATCAATGTAATATTTTCTATATAACCTTTTGTGTTATGAATGAATAACTGAATGATTGACTGATGCTCATTACGTGGTTGTTTACTCAGCTATATATTGAAACCAACGGATACACGAAGCTCAGATTCCATAAACAATAAAAGGAACAAAAGTTTATTAAAAGTCTAATTATAATACGTATTTTTTGTATATTTATTTCAGAATTTTTTTATCTTTTAAACGCTTTTTTTGATGGAAATATTTCTCCAAATTATTACGGAGTAATGTATGCTTTTTTATAATTCAAAGTTTTCAAAAAGTTTATAAATTTCTACCGCACAAAATAGAAAATATAATAATATTTAGTTTTTAAATTTTCAAACCACTGAACGATATTTATTTTATCATTCTATATAAGCCCTTTAATTTCAAGATAAAAAAAAAGGAACAACAGCAGTTTTATACAACAGGTTTTTTTTATAAAATTTTATGAAACACCGGCCATCAGATAAAATTATAACAGACCAATGAACACGCGTTAACTATTTTAATTCCGCTTCATTGGTAAAACAAACAGTTAAGTTTAAGATGCTTCCAAGAACGAGCTATCGGTAGGAACCAATATATATACAGTAAACTAATAAATTAGAAATAAATAAAAATCCATGAGTGATTCTATGAAAGATAGTCCAACAAAAATACAATTTTTATTACAATTTTTTCATAATAACCGCATAAAAACCTAATTTTTTTTAGCGTTTTCAGGCATTTTTTCTTTCAAAAAATCACTGAGCACTTTTTAATGTTTAGCTGGAATTATCCTATTATATAGGATCAAAATGTTTTTATTTTACTTCCATGTGTACAACTGTAAAAATAATGAAATCATTGAAGCTGATCCACATATATCAATTATGATCGTAATCTTCATCGAAATAAGATTTGCTGTACTGAAAAGCTCTCTTTTCGGCCTCGAAATTACGTAAAATTAGAAAGAAAGAGAGAGAGAGACTTGTGAAATGAATTTTAAAGCAGTTTGCCTGTGCTCATGTATATATCCTGCTTCAAATTTTTTAAATGTTCTTCAAAATAAATAGTATTGCTATCTATGATATATTAACAGTATCATTTGTATTTAAATAAGATCTTACCACTCAAATGGAAAACAAGAGCAGCGCCACCTCGAGCAAGCAATGGAAATACTAAGTATTACATGCGTCGGTAAAAAAATAAACGACATCAAGCGGTGAAAATATCAACTATAAATAAATACATGTCCCTGCTTCTAATAACTTTTTATAAACTTCATATTATTATTAAATAAATAAAATAAATTATTTATTCATGACCAGCATTATCTATTTAACTTAAAATAGATTATTTTTACAACAAATATCTACTTGACAAAAGGCAAATCGGCCTTAAATAGAGTGAAGCCTACTGAAGAGTGAAGCCAAGCTACATATTGCTACATAAATACACACTTATATATACATGTGTGTGTATGTACCTTACATGTAAATAAAATACCGTTTTTACTTGGTAAAACCGATACAAGCGATGATGCAAAGCAATGCAAAGCTTAGTGTCAAAATTGAGCTGTAAAATAATTATATCAATGTATTGTCTAAATTAATAAATTAAAAATTAATAAAACCAAAGTTTTTATATAAATAAAAAATCAGTTTTGTGTATATTTAAAAAAATAAAGTGAATTAAATCAATATATAAACAAAAATTGGGTTTAAACATTGACAAACATACGCAACAAACAACAACGTACAAATATGCATATATATATTTTTTTCCCATGACCAAACCAAGAAGTTACAAATGTACTACAAAAAAGTGACACACACATATTGTAGTTTATAAATAAATAGAAAAAATATAGTTAATTTTTTTGTTTCTTAAATATTTTAAATGAAATTGAATTATTTAATTTTGACTTAGCCGATATTAATAAAATAAAATATTTAAATACTTTTTGATGATATAAAAAATAAAATAATAATTAAATAAAAATTTTAATTAAAATGAATCGTTAATAATAGCATAAATAATAAATTAATTAATAATAATTTAAATTATTAGTTTATTATTTGAATCCTGCGCGGTTTAAATGTTGAATCGTGTGTGTGGTTTTTTTGGTCGTTGAAAAAAAGAGAAAGAAAAAAAAAAAAGAGAGAGTAAGAGAGAGAAAGAGAGGTTGGAAAAAATGGCTCTCGTTACGTGTCTGCATCAAAAAATCTGCTAGTAAAAGACTTTTTCATAATTGATGAGTCTTTTTTTTATTTTTATTATTAAATTATTTTTCATATTTAGAAAAAGAAATTTTTTTTTTTTTTTTAAAAAAGCCATTTTTATCTCAATTGTGATAGGTGTTTCGATGAATGGCTGATAACAATTTTTAAAGGTACACTTTGTAATAATCAAAATTATTTACACAAAAATTAATAAATAAACATAATAACAATATAAATTATAATCAAATGAACTATTAATAGCTACATGTAGCTACATGCATGAGGGAAAAAAAAAAAAAAAAAAAAGTATTTGTCACCATTATTGAGTTGTTGAAATAATTCATTTTTTTTTTTTTTTTTTTTTTTTTTTTTTTTTTTTTTTTTTTTTTTTTTTTTTTTTCTTGTTTTTTTTTTTTTTTTTTTTTCTTTTTTTTTTTAC
>JAPYYR010002284.1:0-16010 GCA_030523065.1 Aphidius colemani
AAAATAATTTTCTCGTTCTCATTGAAGTTTTATACCACTTGGCACTGTAACTGAAATGAAATTTAAATTTTCATTTGAATATAATTTAGAAACAATAACATATACTTACACATCTTGAAAAACTTGTGAGCTAGAATCAGATAATAGTTGCCCTGGGAAACTTTGGAGAAATAAAATAGCCAATTGTGTTGATGTAAAAGCAGCAAATCTTATTGACACGTCCGGTGCTGTATTCAACTTAGTTGCTATTTGGAAACCAGTAAAACTAATGCAAATCATGTTAATGCCCAGTTGAAAAAAATAGGATATATAATGCGAATCTTCAATTAATTTTGCGTAGCTATTAAACAAAAATTCCATTATAAAAAATATTTATTATCAAGATATCAGTTATTATGATGAAACTCACTCTAATATTCGCTTGTGCAATTCCATGCATTTTATCATTTCGTCATGAGATTTATCATGATATTTTTTTGGCTTGAAGGAATAATTATCGTTTGTATTATTTTCAATTTTGCTCAGATTATATCTGAAATGGGAATCATTTTAAAAGTATTACAAATATTTACAAGTTTCTGTTGACAAAATCATTATTAAATTTACCCAAGTACTCGAAAAAGTGCACAAGAATGTTGAACATAAACCATGCAGGTTGTGTCCAGAGCAACGACAACATTGATAAAGGCACAAGTGCCAAAATAGCTATGAAGCATTACTGGATAATAATATTTTTTCATGTCAAATAAATATTCATATTGAACGAAGAGTAATTGTTTAGGCAAACTTGAATTATCAGGGATAAAAATATTTATAAAAATTGGCACAACTGGTATCACCATGAAAGGTAGCATAGTTCCATACATGACAGCTGTCAAAAAAATAGAGTCAATAATTACTAAACAAAATTAGCAATGCCAGAAATATTCATATTATTTTTTTTTTTATAACAAACCAAGATATGTTAGCGTAAATTTTCTTGCATAGGCTCCATACTTTTTTAAAATTTCAATCTCTGATTTGTTATCAAACAGTATCCAGTCATCTTGCAACAACACCATCAACTTTTTCATCTAATTATTAATTTATTTAGAAAGAAAAGAAATTAGTTGGAACAAAGTATTCAATAGTTACTTTATTTATTTATTTAATTACGTTATTTTTGTTGAAAAAGAAATTAATTATTTTGGCACCAACACTAAAGTCAACTAGAATATTTGGAATTGTTTCCAAAAACATAGCAGCATTTTCACGAGCAAACAAAGCTCCACTAATCTGAAATTTATATCAATTAAAACATACAATAATTATTTTCAAATTATTTAATTTAATTTACCTGAAATAATGATTGTGTTCCAGTAAAGAATAGCATTAAAAATGTGAATATTATTTTTGATAAAAATTTTTGATGTGGCCATTGTCCTGAGATTGTCAATAAAAATTTATTAATTCTAAGATATAATGGAATAGAAGAGATATTCATGTTGCACAAATGTTCATGTACAACTGCAATGAAATATCCATTTGAAATGTATCAAAACGTAATCAATAGCTCTTCTGTATTCTCTTTCGATTTCAAAAGAAAATTATCAAACAAAATTTATTGTTTTATGGCTAAAGTAAAAAATAGTAACAGAGTTACTGTCTTTACCGATTGTGAGAAAAACAAAATATTCCAATAGCATTGATAAATTTTTAATAACACTACCAGGTAATTTTTTTAACCCTTCGTTTCTTTGTATTGATAACAACACGTCATGTTGGACAAAAAAAAATACAGCATACAAGTCGAGTGTTGATTTACGTTGTTTGCAGTACAAAGAGTTTTAACATGTAGATAATATAACATTACAAATCATCAGTGATTCATCTCAAAAAATAGTAGTATAAATTAATAGGGTAAAAAAAAAATCATTTAAAGAAAATTTATTGCTTTGGAACTAATGAAAAAAGTAAGTTCAATATGATACGTTTTTATGCTGATTAATTAAATTATATTCAATTTTATTTTGATTATTGATTATTAACATAAAGAGTGCTGGATGAGACGATGACTCATAATGATCTATTATCAGCTTGACTATTATTTTCGATAGAAATTTAATCCTCTTCTTTCATGGAAAGAAGTACCATGACATATGACATAGCTGTTTTCACAACAATTCCATAATTTTCATAAGAAAGAATATAAAATCTTCCGGCTTTGAAATTGAAATAAAAAATAAATAAATATTTAGTGTATAAATTTTTATAAATTTGTTGATAAAAAAAATTTAATTTAACCTGTTAATTGACATGGTTTAGATGCTCTTATGGACATTAAATTTTGTATCTTTCTCGTTCTCAGTTATAACTGATAATAGAAATATCAAAAATTCAGTAAAATTTATTTGACAATAGAAAACAAAACAATTAACTTACACATCATGATAAACTTGGGCACTTGAATCAAATAATTGTTGACCCTGTATGAAACCTTGAAATAGCATAATTGCCAATTGCGAAGAACTCATTGCAGCAAATCTTATTGAGACATCTGGTGCTGTATGTATTTTAGTTGCAATTTGGAAACCAGTAAAACTCATGCAAATCATCATAATTCCAAGTTGGAAGAAATATGATATATAGTGAGCGTCTTCAATTAATTCTGAATATCTATGGAAGAAAAAATTAAGTTATTTCCTTAAATACGAAAATAATCAATGAGCAATGACTCACTTGAGAACACGATTGTGTAATTTCATGCATTGACCGATTTCTTTGTGTGCTTTATCATCAGAAAGTTTTGGATTAACATCAAATTTTATTTCATCAGTATTTTCGATTTCATTAAGATTATGCCTGGAAATTAAAAATCCACTTTTATTTTTAAATAATTTACAGCTGGTTAAATTAATTTTTCAAGCTTATTTATGTTTTTTAAATAAGTTAATTCACCCAACACATCGAAAAAGAGCAGCAGCATGTTCAATGTACACCATACAAGTTGTGTCGAGAGCAACGACAATATTCATAAAGACACAAGTGCCAATCCAACTGTGAATAATGACAGGATAATAATATTTTTGCAAATCAAATAAATATTCATATTGCACAAACAACATTTGCCTTGGCAGGGTTTCATTATTAGGCAGAAAAATATTGATAACAAGTGGAACTGCTGGTACTACTAAGAATGGTGTCATCGTTCCCCACATGATACCTGTTTAAAAAAAAAATTGTAAACACCCTCAATTTTTATCAACCAAATGCCCTATATTAATTAAATAAAATTATCAATTTTTCATATTATCAAACTCACCGAGATATGTTAAGGTGAATTTTCTTGCATGCCCACCATATTCGTTCAAAATGTCTTTTTCCGCTGATGATTTCAACTCACGCCAGTCCTCTTCAAGTTGTTCTAATAATTTTTTCATCTAAAGTTTTAATCAATAACACATCAACAATTTTTTTTCAGTATGTTCTATTGATAATTGATTATTATTAATATTAAAAAATAACATAAATACCCTGTGATTATTGAAAAAAAAATTTCCCATCTTCGCAAAAATACTAAAACCTGCCAATATGTTTGGTATTGTTTCTAAAAATAAATCCCATTCTTCACGTGCCAATAATGCACCCCATATCTGCATCATAAATTAATATACGTATTTTTGTTAATTAGTTGAAACACAATGATAATTCCAAGCTAAAATTAAACTAATTTACCTGAAATATTGTTTGTGTTGATGTAAAAAAAATTAATATAAAAGACAATACAATTTTGGTAAATAGATTTTGATGAGGCCACAACCCAAACATGGCTAGTAGGGCTTTATTTGTTTTCAAATATGATGGTATCGAAGATTCCATACTGTTCACTGTTAATTCAAATATTCAACTGAAAAATAAAGTTACTTTTCGTAGTAAAAATTCGCGTCGATATTAATTTAATATGCACTTTACTTTAGGGTTTTTACTTTACTCTATTGATGTTTTTGTGAGTGGGTCTTTTCAAAACATAGTAGAGGGTGTCTTCTACGAAAATAAAAACGATCGATTGTCATTTGTGGCATTACCTGTAAAGTATTTTATTCTTTTTATTTTGTTATCAAACGTTGGCTTTGAAATAATTTTTCACGTAAAACATACTGCGCTAAAATAAAACCGAATCAATCATAAAACAACTATTTTTCAATGGACAACGTTCCGGAGAATAGAGATAAGTTTTATTTTCTCATTTATATATATATTCGTAAAAAATATCTATAAAAAATATGGGGATATATCGCCTGTTTGAGTAAAATTAGACACCCTTAATCATCTGAATTTGAGAAATAAAAAAATTAAACTAAAAATAATATTTTAATTGCGCGTTTTTTTCTGCATAGGAGTCTTTGATCAATTGCGTTTTAATTATAACAAATTAACTGCAATGCGAATATAATTTGATAAGTGTTTTTTTTTTTGTCTTATTGATATTTAAAAAAATAAAAATATGCAACATAATTTTTTGCTAAAAAGTTTATCAAAAAGAGTGAGTTTAAAAACATACATTTTTACATCCGTTCATTTTTTTTAATTGATACTTATATAAGACAACAATTACTTGTAATATATTATCATCTTCATTTTTATTTAAAACATGATATTTTAATTTCAATCGCTCTATCTTCCATTGACATAAGTACAAATTTCAATCCTCTTCTTTCATGGAAAGAAGTACCATGACATATGACATTGATGTTTTCACAACAATTCCATAATTTTGAAAAGAGAGAATATAGAATCTTCCAGCTTTGAAATTGAAATAAAAAATTAATAAATATTTAGTGTATAAATTTTATAAATTTGTTGATAAAAAAAATTTAATTTAACCTGTTAATTGACATGGTTTAGATGCTCTTATGGACATTAAATTTTGTATCTTTCTCGTTCTCTTTATTTGACAATAAAAAAAAAACAATTAACTTACATGTCATGATAAACTTGGGCACTTGAATCGAATAATTGTTGACCCTGTATGAAACCTTGAAAGAGCATAATTGCCAATTGCGTAAAATTCAATGCAGCAAATCTGATTGAGACATCTGGTGCTGTATGTATTTTAGTTGCAATTTGAAAACCTGCAAAACTTATTGATATCATATTAATTCCAAGTTGAAAAAAATATGATATATAGTGAGCAGTTTCAATTAATTCTGAATATCTGTAAAAGAAAAATTACAGTTATTTTCTCGAATATGAAAATAATCAATGAGCAATGACTCACTTTAAAACACGATTGTGTAATTTCATGCATTGACCAATTTTCTTGTGTGCTTTATCATCAGATAGTTTTGGATTGACATCGAATTTTATTTCATCAGTATTTTCGATTTCATTAAGATTATGCCTGGAAATTGAAAATTTTATTTCAGAATTATTTACAGTTAGTTGAATTATTCTTTTTGAATGAGTTAATTCACCCAACACATCGAAAAAGAGCAGCAGCGTGTTCGACGTAGACCATACAAGTTGTATCGAGAGCAACAACAATATTTATAAAAATACAAGTGCCAATCCAACTGTGAATAATGACAGGATAATAATATTTTTTCAAATCAAATAAATATTCATATTGCACAAACAACATTTGCCTTGGCAGAGTTTCATTATGAGGCAGAAAAATATTGATAACAAGTGGAACTGCTGGTACTATTAGGAATGGTGTCATCGTTCCCCACATGATACCTGCTCAAAAAAAATTTTAAATACTCTCAACTTCTACCTATTGTTAAGTGAATGAAGCTATTAATTTTCCATACTATCAAACTTACCGAGATATGTCAGGGTGAATTTCTTCGCATAGACACCATATTCATTTAAAATTTCCTTTTCTGCTGATGATTTGAGCTCTTGCCAATCATCCTCCAGTTGGTCCAATAATTTTGTCATCTAAATTTTTTAACAATAACAAATAAACATATTTATTCCAGTGTGTTGTATTGATAATTCATTGATTAATTATTATTTAAAAAATAATACAAATCACCCTGTGATTGTTGAAAAAAAAATTTGCCATTTTAGCAAAAATACTAAAGCCTGCCAATATGTTTGGTATTGTTTCTAAAAATATTTCTGGTTTTTGTCGTACTAATAATGCACCCCATATCTGTAATTTATGTATTTTTGTTGAGTATTTGAAAGACAATAATAATTGGAAGCTCAAAAGAAATCCATTTACCTGAAATATTGTTTGTGTTGATGTGAAAAAAATTAATATAAAAGACAATACAATTTTGGTAAATATATTTTGATGAGGCCACAACCCAAACATGGCTAGAAGGGCTTTATTTGTTTTCAAATATGATGGCATTGAAGATTCCATACTGTTCACTGTTAATTTAAATGTACAACTGAAAAATAAAGTTACTTTTCGGAGTAAAAATTCACATCGATATTAATTTAATATGCCCTTTACTTAAGGGTTTTTACTTTACTCGAGTTTTTGCCAAGGGGCATTCCCAAAACATAGTAGGGAGTTAATTCGACGAAAATAAAAACGATCGATTGTCTTTTGTGACATTACCTGTAAAGTATTTTATTCTTTATAATTATTATTCTCTTTGTATTGTTTTTTTTATCGAACGTTGACTTGAAATAATTTTCTACGCAGAAAATAATAGTGAAATTCAAAAATTATCACAATATTTTTCCATGTCACTACATTGTTTGAAACATCCAATTTTTTTCATATTTCTTTACAATAATATACTCAAATTTTAATTATCGTAAGTAAACAGTTATATTTGAAAAATTAGGATGAGAAACAGTACAAAATTACATTTTTTTTCTTCAAAGTGATATAATGTTTTTTGTGATTCCAACGATTTTCATTTGAAGCCTGAATTATTCCATCGATAAAAGAACCATCACGTATGATATTGAAGTTTTCACCACCTTATAATTTCACCAGAAACAATTAAAATTCAATAAACAATCAATTGACTAAATTAAAAATGAAAAATAAATTTTTTTTTTACCATCCCATAGTTTTCGTAGCCTAGCTTATAGAAATGTAGTGCTGAAAATTATTTTTTAAATAGCACATTGAACAACAATAATATTTTTAAAAAATTTAAAAACATGAAAAAATCAATGTACCTGTGAGATAGCATGGTTTGGCACTTTTCATAGACATAAGCAGAAATAATTTCCTTGTTCTCATTGATGTTTTATACCACTTGGCACTGTAACTAAAATTATTCGAAAATATTTTTGTTATTTATTTTCTCTATCTTCGTATTATCCCAAATGTACATACACTTTGTTAAAAAATTCAGAGCTATGATCACACAACTGTTGACCTGGTAAGCTTAGAAAAAATAATAAAATTAATTGTGATACTGTAAATGCTCCAAATCTAATTGACGCATCTGGTGCTGTACTTAATTTTGTTGCAATTTGATAGCCAGTAAAGCTTATTGATATCATATTAACACCAAGTTGAAAAAAGTAAGAAATATGATGACTACTGTCAATCAACTTGGCATAGCTGTAATTGAAAAATAAATAAAATCATTAAACAATTAAATAAAAATTTATAATACATTTCTTACTCTAACACATGCTTATGTTGCTTCAAACATTCAATCATTTGTCTATTTGCCTCATCATCATTTATCTTTGGATTAAAATTAAAATTTTCATCATTTTCAATTTTATCAAGATTATGCCTGAAATAAAATCAAAAGTTATTTCAATTTTTAATAGCATTTAATTCTATTTACTCACGCAATAATGTTAAATAATGCAGCAGCATGTTGAACATAAGCCATGCACAATGAGTCAAGTGCAACAATGACATTTATAAAAATGCAAGTTCCAAAATAACTGTGTATCAAAACTGGATAATAATACGTTTCCAAATCAAATAAATATTCATATTGAACGTATAAAATTTGCTTGGGTATTGTTTCATTTGACAAATCAAATGTGTTGATTATTATTGGCCCAAGTGGTATCACCATAAATGGCATCATGGTTCCATACATAAAAACTGAAATACAATAAATTTTATATCAAACAAATAAACAAGAGAAATAAAAGATTTCAACTCACAAAAATATGTCAAACTAAATTTCCTTGCATGTGAGCCAAATTTCTTTAAAATTTTCAACTCTGACTCAGTACAAAATTTATCCCAGTCATCTGTTAATAATACCAGCATTTTTTTCATCTTTAAAAAATACAAGTTGATGGCTTTTAATTAATAAATATATAATAAATATTATTATGTAAAAATTATACATTACTTTTGTACTGTTGAAAAAAAAATTTATTATCTTTGCGCCGATACTAAAGTCCATTAATATGTTTGGTATTGTTTCTAAAAACATTTCTGTATTGCTGTAAGCTTGCAATGCACCAGTAATCTTGAGAAAATAATTTGACTATTTATTATTTTAATCACAAAAAATTTAAACAATTTTAATTATAAAATATTTAAGTAATTTTTACCTGGAAAATTGTTTGACTAGCTGTAAAAAAAATTGTTATAAATGTTAAAATTATTTTGTTAAATTTACTTTGATAAGGCCATTGTCCGCATATTGCCAGTAAATTTTTGTTGAATTTAAGGTATGATGGGACAGTGGTGGTATCCATTACAATATACTACCAAATTCACTTGTAACAAATTTGTAATGAAACTTTGCAATGACACAAACCTCCAGCGAAATCAATTTTAATTTTTTATTCCCCTTGAACAATTCAATTTTTGTTCTTTTCATTATTTTTCCCAGATCTAATGTAGCACCTTTTGTTGTTGTTTTTTTTTTTTTTACTCATAAAAGGGTGAATTTTCCCTTTACTGCTCAAATATTTAAAGGCTTCTATACTACGTCAGGCTTTTGTTGTTATATTTTTAAAAAACATCAATCGTTCAACAAGGTTTAAATAAATTTTGTCCTTTTTTTTTCTAAGAATTTTATTTTTTATTATATTAACATAGTATCAGTACAAAATATCTAGCAGTTGATTGAACTATCAAAATATTACAAGTGCAGTTAAAAAAAAAAATAACCACAACACAATTAACAAATAAATTTATTATATAAATTAAAAAATGTTTAGATGTTTATTTTGCCACATAAAATTCATTTTAAAAATGAATTTATTTTATTTAAATTAATATTATTATGCCCTCATTGATGTAAAGACAGTTAAATATGAAAATGAAGTTTTAACGACCTATTTGGGGGAAAAAAAATATACAAATATTATTAATTAACAAAACAAAAAAATAATAAGAAATGAATTTCTTTGATTTAAATTGACTTACAGTTGTGAAGCTGGTCAATGACATAGTCAGCCTGTAAAAAAGAATAAAAAATAGTTGTTAAATTTAATTGATAATATTTAATAAATAACATAATGAAAATTTATAAAAATATTAATAACATTTTGCCAGCTGTTAGTTTACATGGTTGTGCTGATCTCATTAGCAATGGAATAATTAATCGTTGAGTTCGTACAGATGTATTATTCCATTTTGCCTGATATCTAATTTGTATTTTAAAAATAAATACGAATTAATTAGAATATTTTATAGTTTAACAATTGTAATTATACTAACACTTGATCAAAAATGCTTTCACTGTGTTCCAGAAGTAATTGACCCTGCCAGTTGCTGTAAAAAAGATGAAATACTTCGCCAAGTGTGAATGCAACAAATTTACCAGCAATATCTGGATTATCAATTTTGAATGCAGCCTTGAAAAATTTATAAATTAAATAACAACAATTAATTTATCATTCAACAAATCAACTTACAACCAACGCTGATGCTGTCATCATGATCATATTGATACCAATGATGAACAAAAATGAGACGTAATTGGCTTCTTCAATAAGGTTTGAAAAACTAAATAAATAAATAAATAAATAATTAATTTATTGACTGTATTTGTTTATGTAAAATTTATTAAAAGCACTAATTTTTTTCTCTTTCTTTTTCTATTTGCTAAGGCATTAACTAAATATCTGAATTAATTAAGCTTTTTTTTAAACTAAATTTAAATTCAAGAGATTTTTCATTTCTTTTTTTTGATTTTCATTTTAAAAAATACAGACTCAATCGCATGATTGTGGGTTGCGATGCAGTTGACCATATCATTATAATCTATTTCATCAAATTTCGAACAATGACGATTCTTTTTAGCATCGTCATCGTTTGCCACTCGATCCAGAAATAATCTATAATTTTTTTTAACGTTATTTATTTAATTATTCATTTTATTTTCAATAAAATTGTGATTGTCCGAGTAAAATAATCAGATTTAATGAAAAATAATTCATCAAATTAAATTTAATTGAATCCTATTTGATATTTGCTTTGAAACAAATCAATTTGATTGAGTTAAAAGTTATAATTCATAAAAAAATTACCATAAGTAAATATAACAATTATTTTTCGATTATTTATTCTGTTTAAATCTGATGATTTTTCATGAAATGATGACAACTAAAATTTTAATTTAATGATAAATTGAATTATAATTATTTATTGTTGTCATTTATACTGTGATATTGGATGTTATTTTAATTTTATGTTAAATTACAATCATTTTAAGTTAAAACTTACCCTAAAATTTCAAACTTTGCACATGCATGCTGTATGTAAACCATAAATATCGTGTCAATTGCAATGATTATTGTTAAATATGCCATCGTTCCAAAGTATCCATGTATCAACAATGGAAAAAAGTACTTTTCATAGTCAAATAAAAATTCAATTTGTTGAAACATTAAATGCCTTGGATAGCTTCCATTAATTGGTGCAACGACATCAAGTACAACTGGTACAAGTGGAACAAGTCCCATTGGCACTAGTGTACCATACAAAGCACCTAAAATTCATTATTTTCACAATAAATTATTCAAAATAAAATGATAATAAAATTATCTTTTAAATAATTTCAAATAACCTGCATAATAAATTGTAACTTTTCTTCCAAAACGAGCCCACTTGTCTAAAATTTGACATTCTTCTGGTGACGTGTATTTTTTCCAATCTTTTTCCATTGTTATTAATAATTTTTTCATCTTGAAAACAAACAGAAAAAAAATAATATTAATTAATTTGTTTTAGTTTCAGATGGTTTAAATGTATTAACCTTTGATCCATTGTAAAAATAATTGAAATACTTGAGATAACAAACAACATCAGCTAAAACAGTTGGTACTGACTCCAAAAAAATATCAATATCTGCAACTAATGCAGCAAACATACCAGCAGTCTGTGAATGAATATAAGAAATAATATCTATTTCTAATCAACAGGAGACAATACAACAGGTAAAAAAATATTATCACTTTGAAATTTGTTTTATTTTCTTTCATTACCTGAAGGTAACCGTGTGTAATGGTTAAAAATAATGTGAGTGATATGAAGAATATTTTTGAAAGGTATGATTGATAAGGCCAAAGCCCAAGGCTTTTTAAAAATAATCTATTAATTTTATGATATGACGTTGCAACAGTATCCATCTTTAAAAAATACACCTTGATAGTTGTAAGTTGACTGATATAACATCGTAACTTTTTAAGTCTTCCAACAATTCAATCGATGTTAGTTATAAATTCTCTCAGTAATATTTCTTCGTATATTTTTGTGTAATTTAAGTTATTGTGAAGAAAATATTTTACATACATCCAGGTAATTATTAATATTTCTGTTGCAAGTTTTTTTTTAAAAAGAGTCTTTCATCTTTTACGTTTTTTTAAATTCTAACGACGTGGCTTTTAAAAAATATTTAGTTGTTATTTTTCTTTCAATATGAATGAACATTAAAACAACAACAAATAAAAAAATGTCGTCAATTTTTTTATATTATTTTTAATAACAATGATAATTATTTATAAATAAATAATGAGTTTCTTTATTGAGTTTAGAGGCTGATGAATCATCAGTGATGATCGGGATTTTGTTTAACGTGCTGAATTGAGTACAGTAAAAAAAGACATGGCTTTTTTTAAAAGCTAAAATGAAAAATGTTCTTAAATAAATTGCTAATATATAATTTTTTTGTTACAGTTACCTGACTGAAATTGTCATTTGACAGAATATACAAACGTCCAGCTGTCAAGGCACATGGTTTTTTGGCTCTCATCATAATTGGAACCAAAAGTTTTTGTAAATTTATTGGCAGAGTATACCATTCACTGAGGTAACTATTAACTTCAAATTATTAATAAATTAAACATGCTCATTTAAATTTACTATACATACGCATTTGTAAAGACATTTTCACTCTGATTGATCAACAAATTTCCTTGATAACTGCTGTAGAATAAATGAAACACAGCGCCAATTGTGAACGCCAAATTTCTCAAAGCTTCACTTGGTTGATCAAGTTTCATGACAGTCTTTTTATAGATAAAAATATCCAAAATTGAATAACATTGTTCGAATGGACAAAGTTGATTAGATAAATATTATTTATTATTTCTTTTTACATACTGTCATTCCCGTTATTGTTATAATTATCGTGCTGAGCCCAACGATGAATAGAAGTGCAATCGTCCCAACTGATTCAACTAAATTTACAAATCTCAATTCGACAAAAATTACATTAAATTAAATAGATCTTATCGTTTATAAAAGTAAATGAAATGCATTTCGTTTAATTACTTACTGAATTGTGTTATTGTGAACAGTTGCACAATATATTATTCGATTTTTGATATTTTTATATCGATCATATTCGTTTTCTTCTCGATCTGATTTAACAGAAATGTGTAAATTCCTCAAGTGTGAACTGAGTTATAAAAATACATTTCGAGTAATTATTATTAAGAACTATAATTATTAATAATTTATCAACAATTTTACAAGGAGAATTATTACTTACCAAACAATTTCTAATACAGCGTCAAACGAAATAGTTACAATTAGCAATTGTCTGATTAATTTTTTATCAAAAAGTACTGAGATTATTAACAAATATTATTTGAATAGAAATACAAACCAAACATTCCTGTCGCGTGATTAATGTACGTTGCAAGTACATTGTCAAAAAAAACTATGATTCCAACTGAAACTGGAACAGTCATGTATGCATGAATGAGCAAATAGAAATAATATTTATCCTGATCGATAAAGTATTCTGTTTCATACAGAAATATTCTCGGTCGTGATTCATTCAACGGAGTAATTATATCCAAAATTTTTGGAACTCCTGGTGATGCCAAATATAATACAAGTATACCAAACATGGCAGATGCCTAATTAGCAAATTAAAAATTCAATAAATTAATTAAAAGAATTTTTTTTTGTTCTAATAAATACTTGCATAAGCTGACATGTACAGTTTTCCTCTTCTCCAATGTTCGTGAAGTATTTCTCTGTCGTCTTTTGATTTGATCATATCCCAGTCACTTTTAATTATTTCTAATAATATTTTTATCTAAAAGAAAAAACTTTAATTTCCATTATGCTTGACATTAACACGTGTAAATTTTATTTGGTAATAAATTATTTTCATTTAAATATTACTTTATCTCCAGACAAACTCCAACATAACATTTTAATAAGTGCAACAGTATGAAGTACTATCATTGGCAAACATAATATTATTTCGTCAATGTCATCAAGTGATTCGAAACATTTTATAAACTTGAATGAATATTATTTATTTTTACTCATGAAAATGTTAAGATACAATATTTATATTAATTTAAATACCTTTGGAATTGTTATACTTAAAACTATTATGAATATCAATATTTTTTGACAACGATTTTTTATTTTCGATTGATAAGGCCATTGTCCGTAAAATTTTAATGCCCGTTTGTTCATACGATAGTATGAGCTGTCGAGTATCTTCATGGTTGAAAATAAATTATAATAACACTGAGTATAAAAAAAAATGCAAATAATATCTTACCCTTATGCTGAAAAGACATTTTAAATTCTTTTTGTTTATTTTTTTTTTCGTGCGATTCTTGCAATTAGCAGTAAGCTAAAGGCTTAACTTAAATATTCATGGAAATATAGCGTCGTATTTGCGACTCTTTGATGACCAGACATATTATTATTTTACCCTTTTTTTATTCTTATTACTGTACAAGGGTTGATTTCTAGTTTTTTCTGAAAATAAAACAGACTGCAATATTTGACAAGATCAGGATTTATTTTTTGTGTGTAAATTGTAGTACCGACTTTCTTCTATCAATGAAAAATATACATTTGGTGAATCAAGTAAAAAAACGAAATTTAATTAATTTTTTTCTACGGTTTAATGATAAGCAATAACTTTATTTTTGTAAATTAAAATTAACGAATATGTTTATATTCATAATTCTTTATAACCCAAAACACTCCACAATAACAACAATTAATTCGAAAAAGAAATTGAAATATTAACGCATTATCTTTCCAAATATACATTTGTAATTATTAACAAATAAAAAAAACGTTGTCCCACATATAAATCTCAATGAGTTGTTGAATTTATAAATGTAAACAACGACATCGATTTTTTTACAAGTTCAGAAAAATTATCCATGCTCAAAACATATAATTTTCCTGTTAAAAAAATTAAATTGTTAATAACTTTATTGATCATTAAATCGACAACGAAAAAATAATTAAAATCGAATATTTATTACCTGCTGTGATCTGTAACAAATATTAAAGTGAATTTTTAATTTTTATATTTAATTAATTCTAAAAAACTTACAGTGCAAGGTCTATTAGTTCTGACCATAATTGGAATTAATGTTTTCTGATATTTTATCGGTAAAGTATACCATTCACTTGCGTAACTTGAAATGAAATAGTGAATATTATATTTGAATAAATATTTACATTATGGGAGAATATAATTACCAAGCTCTATTGACAGATTCGCTTGCTGTTATAATTTGATTTCCAAAGTAACTTATATAATAGAGATGACCAAGTGTAGCCAGTGAAAATGACATGTAACGTGATGATTCATTCAGATGATTAATTTTAATAACAGCCTATCAGTTAACAATTTCAAATTTAGCTAAATCTACTGAAACAACTTCTAAAAATATAAATACATTATTTCATTTCATTTTTTAACTCACCACAGTTCCAGTGATTGTCACAAGTAATGTACTGCAAATTACAACGAGAAATATTACAGTTGAGGCGAATGATTCAAGTGTTTTAATAAACCTAAAAATCATATGACTAAAGATATCTTTTTATTATCAAAGCGCCATTATATTTCTTGACTCATTTTGTTGTGACTTACTCAATAGCATTATTATGAAGTTCAACATAATACGCTAAACGTTTTTGAATTCTTTCATTTTTTTTATGTTCACTAAATTGTTTCTCAGGTTGAATGAAAATTAAATTACTGTAAAATTACAAAAGCAAAAAACACAAATAATAATTGTAATTATTGATGAATCATTTCAAGTTGAATGATCCGAAACTTACGCAACGATAGCTGAAAGTTTTAATATGAATTAGAATGACAAAATATCATGAAATTGAATAATGAATAAAATCAAACCCAGCATTCCAGATGCATGATGAACCCAAGTACTGATGACACTATTAAATAGCACAGTTAACCCCAGTGAAGCTGGAACTGTCATGTAGGCATGAAACAATATGTAAATATAATAATCATTTTGATCTACAAAATATTCTGTTTCATATGGAAACACATGTGGACGTGATTGATTTAATGGTGCAATGATATCAAGTACTTTTGGTAAACCAGGTGATATTAAAAATATCATCATTACTGTTGCCATTGGTATTGCCTGACAAAAGATAAAAAAACATAATTAAATTGGCTACTTGTTTAAAGTTTGAATCGAGATATGAAATTAATAACTTGATTTGAATGAATAATTTAAAGATAGACTGAATACTCACATAATACTTGACACTTGTTCGTCCTTTTTTCCAATATTCAACGAGTATTTCTCTTTCTTTATCTGTTTTCAAAATTTCCCAATCATACTGAATTTTTTTTACCAATTTTTTTATC
>JAPYYR010002285.1:0-10516 GCA_030523065.1 Aphidius colemani
ACATAAGGCTTGTAAATATCTTGTTGTTACTTTGGCGTCAGTGCCCTACTGTGCAGTGTTTTACTGAGCAGGAATTTACTGCATAACGGTTTTTTTTTTTCAATGGGATTCGTTACGACAAGAAAAAAAAATTATTTAAAATTTTCATAGTCACGCGATACTGACGAGACTTTTAGTCGATACTCTCGGTCTCGGTATCGGTATCGTTCAATTGATCCAATGCAGTCTCAGTCTCGGTCTCGAGTCTCGCGAAACCGAGACTAGTCTCGGTACCGAATGAAGGCCTAGAGTTGTGATCGTGTGGTTCAATGTCGGATGCCCCATTCACACGAAGGACAATGTGACCAAAAATCATAGTAGTGGTGAGCGTAATCCTTCAGAAAAAATAACAAATAATTTTCCATAGAAGGTAAACGGAGGCAAAAATGCGCATATCCATATTATCAAGTCTTGTAATAATAATCCGTATATAGTTAAAATTTTAAATCCGCTTATTATTATAATTCACAATACCAAATTTGGCAATGGCACGCAATATACATTTGTGTGACGTACTAGTAGTTATATTATTATTATTTCCTCGAGTAGAAATTTGTCATACACATTACGCTGAAGAATTAAAAAAATCTGGGGATTGTGTCATAGTATTTCCTTTTAGAAAGCAATATATGTGATATTGCTCTATTTCTATTATACACAAATAACATACTCTGAATAATGAAAATATCAAGAGGCATGGTAGTGCCTCGTGTCAAGTGTGAGAAAAAAATCTATTAAAAATAAAAAATAAAAAAACAAAGGTTAACACTGCCGAGTCTCATTATACACCGAATGGAAATTGAAATCAAATTTTGATCAGGCAACATTGATTTCAAATCCATTCTCGATCAAGATACATTGATCAAGAATCGAAAAAAAACTCAGATTTGTGTTGATACTGTTATTTATTGTTTTTTTTTTTGTTTAACCAGAGAGAGAGACCGAAGGTTTTTTTTTTATTTTTCGCACCTAACGGGATTCGAACCGACGAAGTTTAGATAGTACAGCAAAACCATTTCTACTACTGTAGTGTAATTTTCGAGTGAATTGCTAGCAAGTTGGTGCACTGCAAAAAAGAAATTATATCTACGGGTTTAGTGGTTTTCCAAAAAAATTTGTAGAGGGATTCAAGAGAAAAGGAATAGATTCAATTTTGCAAAATTGCGTTTTTCATTGAAAATTCCAGATTTTTTGTTATTATGTTGAAAAAAATTAAGTTCTTCTAAAATGACAAAATCAAATTACCATTTGTCGTAAGTTACAATCACCTAATTTTTCGTATTAATATTTTTTTATAAATTTTGTTTATTAAAAGGAAAATCAATGAGTTACTTTTGTTTATAAAAATTGAGAACTTGATGTTATTTTTAAATTTTAATACTGAGATTTTATTTGGGAAAAACCAGGTACAAAATTTTGGATTGACAACTGTTTTGATTTCAGAAGAAGTAAGAAAACTACTTACAAGTTAAATGGCTGTACTTGAAGCGAGGCCCTACAGGCCTTTTAAATCATCTGAAGAGTATTTATTTGCTATGAAAGAAGATCTTGCTGAATGGCTGAATGCACTTTATCCAGAGCTTAGACTGACACTCGATAATTTCATGGGCAGACTTGACACCGGAGTGGTTCTTTGTAAGGTAAGCTTGTATTTACAATACGTCCAAAAAACAATAGCTATTTATAAATGAAAATTATTTTATTTGCAACTTCAAGTCTACCGGCCAAGCTAGTTAATAAAAGATAATTGAAATAATTTTTTATAGCATGCAAATAACGTTAGAAAAGCAGCAGCAGAATATGTGGCTCGCAGGCAAGCTAGAAAAGTAATGACACGTTCAATAACATCATCTTTAGCGATGCCAATAAGTGAGCTGAATGATGTTGCTTTTTTGCCGAATGCGAAAGCGGGTACGTTTTTTTCACGTGATAATGTATCAAATTTTATAAGTTGGTGTCGCAATAGTCTTGGAATTATTGATTGTTTATTATTTGAAAGTGACGATTTGATAATGCGAAAAAACGAAAGGCATGTTATATTATGTTTACTTGAAGTCGCTAGACGTGGCGCTAGATTTGGAATGCTTGCACCAATGCTGGTGCAAATGGAGCGACAAATTGATCGAGAAATCGCCGCTGACAATAAAGTTGGTGATGTTAATGATGGAAATAATGATAGTGATGATGAGTATGAAGAAATGCCCAAAGATAAACCATGCTTGATTTATGGACCTCAACCGCAAATCGTAACGAATGATCTGAAGAGTCTTGACGATATGGTAGTTATGCTTTTTTCGAACCTTTTTTGTTTCTTAATATAATTTTTATTCGAACACCAATGCCATCACTATTCATTTTTAAATAAGTAAATAAACTAAAAATCATTTGTTTTTATAGGTTCGTGACTTGGTTGAAAATTGTACTTGTCCAACTCAGTTCCCAATGATACGTGTTTCAGAAGGCAAATATCGTATTGGTGATACAAAAGTTTTAATTTTTGTGCGGATATTAAGAAGCCATGTCATGGTTCGTGTAGGCGGAGGCTGGGACACACTCAGTCATTATCTAGACAAGCATGATCCTTGTCGATGTCGTACATGTGCGTTTCTTTAGAAAAATATTTCACTTCTTTGTATACATACACTGAAAGAAATTTTAACTAATAATTACAAACGTAAAAGTAATATTTACAAAACAAATAGTAATTTTTGCGTTGCTGACAGTTCTGGACGTAATTTAAAGGACTTGTTCGTATATTGATAAATAATTTTTACGACAAAGTTTAGTAAAAATTTAACCGTTGACTATATATTGTCAACGGTTAAAATATTGTCAGCTATAAAATATACTTAATGTGTTTTTTAGTAAAATTGGCAAGATTACGATACCTAGGGACGTAGAAAACAAGGATGATAATATAAATTTGATATCTCGAATATTTTTTGAATGATTAATTTTTGAAAATTGAAAATATCGAGATATTCAAGATATTCGAGTAATGACTGGTTGTAACTAGAAGAAACGAGATTTCATAGTAACTTTCTCACTTAAATAAGAAAAATACGACTTTTATTCTGAAATTTACTACATAAATGTAACTGAAAGAAAAGACGCAAGCAAGGGAAAGAACACGAAAAAATAAAACCCGGAAGAGAGGGGGAAGGAAGAAAATAGGGGGATGAGGGAATTGAGAAGTGGAAATAGAGGAAGTGGATGAGATGAAATACAGCTAAGTGAAAATGTATTTTATCTTATCCGTTTCTTCTAGTTACAGCCAGTCATTACTCGAATATCTTGAATATCTCGATATTTTCTATTTTCAAAAATTAATCATTTAAAAAATATTCGAGATATCAAACTTATATTATCACCCTTGTTTTCTACGTAAAAACTACCATAAAAAACATTGATGATATTTTTTTTTAAAAATTTATTATCATTAAAAAATATCAAAATAACAAAAAATTACCAAAAAATTTCGATATTTCTTACATTTGTAGCTTTGTATATTAAACCTATTTTGTAATAAGATATCGCCGCTACTTCCATCGTGTTCCACTTGAAATATACAATAAGAATAGACCATAAAATTGCTTTTTTTCTGACCCATTTGTTTACAAGAAAAATAAAGAAAAAAACAAACTTTAATATCGTAGGATCGTAGAAATTGTGTCTGCATCATTTTTTTTTACAACAGCATTGATTTTCTGTCATAAAACTTTGTTGCCCCAGATATCGTAAAATTGCCGTGAAATTTAGTAGACTAAGAATGAACCACCTAGTGGTACTAAAATTCACTAAATCTTATTTTAAATTTTACTTAAAAGTTTGATATTTTTTACTGCTAAGTTTGGTAGTTTAGGTTAGATTCACTGAGGGTTGCAATCAATTCCCGGCATCTTTTTTTTTTTTTTATGTTTACACGCTTAAAACTCGGAAACTAATTGACGAATCAAAAAAAGTCATTATTAATAAATTGTTTAGGAATAAATTACCAACAATAAGCCTCGCTTTACTTCATACCTAGCTTTAACCGATTAGACTGTAGAAAAGCTTGAATTTCCATGACAATTAAATTATTTGATTAATCAGTCAGCCATCTCTGTGTCATTTCGCCCTATCGAAAAATTTTTTACAGTTGAGCTTGCCAACGTTATTTCTGATTTTCGAGGTTAAGACCAACACATGTTAACATAAAGTGTCCGTGTAAGTTGGAAATACCCAATCACTTTCTCTAAGCCTCACATGGACACTTCATGTTAATACGTGTTAGTCTTAACATCGAAATTAACATTGGCAAGCTCAACTGTACTGAACTAAGTAGTAAAATCTACTGAAGTTGGTAGTAACTTTTTTATATATACATGATAATTTTTATTATACATGTTGGAATATTTAATTTATTTTGTATTTTTGATTGAAATATATTATATATTTTTTTTTGGCATAAAACATGCATGTTCTCTATTTTGATTAAGTTATAACTCGTATTATAAAAGATTAGTAAAAAAAAAGTCATTCTTTATAAATTGTTAAGAATTTAATTTACAACAGTAAACCCCGCTTGACCTCATGTCTATCTGCAATGAATAACGATGTAGAAAAGCTTGAAACAACATAGCAATTGTCCAGACGGCAGCCATATTGTGTATCATTTTAGTAAATTTAATAGTAAAATTTACTTGAAAATACAGTGAACACACTCACAACGCAAATTTACTAATTAACGTTGTACTAATTAACGCGCTGTAGAGAAAAGAAATTTTTACTAAGTATTTTAGTAACATATTAATTCTCGTGGCCTGCAGTCACAGAAATAAAATGAATATTACAAATCACTATATACTCGAGTCTCCTTAGCTCAAATTCGACCATTCTTTCAAAGAAATTCATGATGGTGTATTTGAGGGTGGGAAATCGATTGGTCATGGTGAATAATCGCGGAAAAATTTTTTTGGGGGGGAAAAAAAATTGAAAAGGGTTTGTTTTACGTCTATTGAGCAGGCTATATAATGGGTCGAAGAGAAAAACAGTTCAGTTAAAAGATGTAAGGAATAAAATTACCTAGTTTTTAGGTGTCTACAGTTTTTCGCGTAACCCGAAGGAATAAAGGGGAAACACAAGTAAAATATTTTGAAAAACATCTAATTCAAATCGAGGGGAAAACTTTCATGAGGGTCGTTGTCTCCGCTTTGTCTCATCTTTCATAGCTGGGATTCCGAGACGTTCAGGTGATAATAACAACTAAAATGAATTGAAGTGATATTTTATTTTAAAATAAAATAAAATTTAGCAGCAACAATTTATTTATTTAAATTGTTAAATTTTTTTTCTTAAAAATTATTAACAAATTATTAATAAATGATAATAATAATGGTAAGATTTCGAACAAAAAAACATTTGTCTCAGAAATCGGAATCACCCCATAATAACCATAATTAATGTTACTTATAATTATAATAAAAATGAAACTATTATTAATAATTATTATTATTACTAAAAAAAAGCATGTTTGGCCGATCGCGTAAACCGATCGTTTGAGCGAACGGTCGCAATTGCTTGGAACCAGCCTTTACCCATGTAACTTATGAGAGCGAGTGAGTAAGTGACTATGAGTAAGGCAGAAGATATGCTTGTAATAAATGTGTGTGTTCGCTTTCGTTGCCTAGTGTATTCTCACTTGCAATCCTGAAAATACTAAATTATGGGAAAAAATAAACTAAAACAATATACCAAAAACGGCGTACTACGCACACACACAATTTTCATTATCATTAATGTCTAATAGTAATTTATCACTTTTATATAAATTATGATTTTCGAAGCAATTATTCGTAATTTTTCCAATCAAGATTTTTTTTTTAATTTTTCTGTGACTTGCAGTGGTTTGTGGGGGGGGGGGAGGGAGGGGGGAGAACAGCTACTTATTTATTTATTTTTTTCAACTATTAAAAAAGTTATTCGTAATTTCTCCGAAAAAAATTTTTTTTTTAATTTTTCTGTAACTTATGATGGTTCAGGGAGAAAAGGGGCGGTCCAAACACAAAAATGCCTTGAGCCGAAATCGATCGGAAAATATTATTTAAAATTTTAAGGCATTTATTTATTTTTTCTTTCAAATACATATTAAAAAAGTCATTCATAATTTCTTTGCCAAAAAAATCAAGTTACTGTTTTTATGCTCGTATGTCTTTAAACTAATATCTATAAAACTAAACCAGTTATAACGCCATGAGTTACAGAAAAATTAAAAAAAAATCAGGACCGGAGAAATTACGAATAACTTAATTAATAATTGAGAAAAAAAATACCTGAAAATTTTAAATAGAGTTGTCGGATCAATTTCATCTTACGGCATTTTTGTGTTTTGACCATTCTTTTTCCCCCCTGAACAATCGCATGTCACAGAAAAGTTAGTCGAATCACCTTAGCTGAAATTCAACCATTTTTGTTCAAAGTTTTGAAAAAATTCATGGGGGTGTATTTAAGGTGGGAAATTGATTAGTCATAAGGACAAATCGGGGAAAAACTTTTTTAGAAGGAAAAAAAATGAAAATGGTTAGTTTTTTGAATACTGGGCAGACTATGGGTCGGAAAGGAAAAAGTCAAGGTAAAAAGTGTGAAGAATTGAATTGGCTATTTTTTTGATACCGGAGGTTTTCCACGTATCTGTAAGGGTCAAGGAAGAAATCGTGATTTCATTTTTTCGGAAAACGTGCTATTAGTCGGAGGAGAACTTTGAGAGACATATTATTTTGTTGACTGCTTCAAATTTCAGCTACGAACATCAGCACAAAGCGGAGACAACGCCCTCACCTCGAAGTTTCTCTCCGTCTGATTTCACGTTTTCCGAAAAAATGAAACCACGATTCCCCCCTTAACCCTTACAGATACGCGGGAAACCTCCAAAAAAAAAAAATTAAAAAAAAAATTCCTTCAATTGAATTAGCTACACTTTTTATTCGAATTATTTTTCTCTCGGGCTTAAAGTCTGCCCAGTATACCAAAAACTAACCATTTTCATGTTTTTTTCCTTCTCAAAAAATTTTTCCCCGATTTTTCCTTATGACTAATCAATTTCCTACCCTCAAATACACTCCCATAAGTTTTTTTAAAACTTTGAATAAAAAAGGCTGAATTTCAGCTAAGGTGACTCGACTAAGTTGAAAAAAAAATACCACAAAAAATTCATTTTAATTATTATTATTAGCTGAAATTCTCTGAATCCCAGTTACAAATGATGGCACACAGCGGAACGGCGACCCTCATTGAAGTTTCCTCCTCGATTTGAATTTGATGATTTTTAAATATTTTACTTGCAATTTTCCCCTTAACCCTTCGGTTTACGCGAGAAACTATGGACACCTAAAAACTAGGTAATTTTATTCCCTACATCTTTTATCTGAACTATTTTCAGTTTCAACCTATAGCCTGCCCAAAATACGTAAAAACAAACTCTTTTTATTTTTTTTCCCTTCAAAAAATTTTTCCGCGACTTTTCACCATGACCAATCGATTTCCCTCCCCTATGAATTTTTTTGAAAGTTTGACCAGAAATGGTTGAATTTGAGTTAAGGAGACTGAACTAATAGTAATTTTTACTCAAACATAATAAGATTTTTTAGTTAAAATTTCTTTTAGTGTATATATATATATAAACAACGAGTTTAGTTATACCCAATTAACCAGTTTTCTAGAAAATTTCTGGAAATAGTTTCTAAAAAAGTCTTGTTAGATATTTTCTAAAAATTGTTATCCGAATTTTTTATAAAATACCTATTATTGAATAAACTATTATCAGAAATTTACCAAAAAAGGAAACAGAAAATTTGTAGTTAGTTGCACGAATAGATTTTTTTATTTTTTTTTACTGAAGAAACACAGTAATTTTTACTATGGTCAACAGCATTCTGGAAACGTGGGGGAATCGTATTAACCCAATACACCCAGCCACCGACTGGTATTTTCAACTTTTCGCTTTGTACCATAGTAATTTCTAAAATATTTATATGAAACATTTACAAAGCCAATGTAAATTCCAAAGGAGCGAATATTAATATTCGATTAGACAAATAGTAAATTTTACAATGTAAAAATAAAAAAATAATCAATCCATTCGAAAAATCTGTTTAAAACAAGCAAAATTTAAACTAAACAATTGTAAATTTTACAATTGTTATAAATTTTTTTTACCCTGCACTGCGCCTAGCGAAAACAATATAAGAAATAATAATGATATTTTAGATTCATTTTTTGGTATAACCTTGAGATGTGCTTCAAAAAATGAAGCTGAAGTTGGCAGCTCAGGCTAGCAATTGAGACGCCAGCGCGCAGGGACGAAACGGCGCAAGGGCACCGAATATAGTTTTTTTTATCTTTTTACTGTAATTACGATTTAATCACTTTGACAAAATAAAAAAATTCTAAAATGTTTACTATAGATAGCCCTCGATATCCTTTAGATGATAGGAAAATAAAATTTTTGAAGGAAATGTCCTAACATAGTTTTTTTTTTTTTTAAAAATGAAGAATAGATATTTTCCTAAATTTTTAAATGATAAAAAAAGTATTAAAAAAAGGTCTTCTTAAAAAATTTTATTCTCCTATTATTTAAACAATATTGAAAGCTATCTATGGCAAAAATTTGAGAAATTTTTTTTTTGCCCAAGTGGTTAAAATACAATTTGTTTAAATCATTTTTTTACACAAATTGCATTTTAACCACTTTAGCAAAATTAAAAATTTCTCAAATTTTTGCCAAAAATAGCTATCGATATTGTTTAAATAATAAGAGAATGAAATTTTTGACGGAAACTTTTTTTTAATACTTTTTTTATTATTTAAAAATTTAGGTAAATATCTATTGTTTATATTCTTTAAAAAAAACTATCTTAGGACATTTTCTTCAAAAATTTTATTCTTCTATTATCTAAAGGATATTGAGGGCTATATATTGTAAAATTTCAGAATTTTTTCTTTTGCCAAAGTCGTTGAATTGTAATTAGACTAAAAAGATAAAAAAAACTCCTATATTTGGTGCCCTTGCGCCGTTTCGTCCCTGCGCGCTGGCATCTCAGCTGCTAGTCCGAGCTGACGGCTTCAGCTTCATTGTAAAAAATATATTAGTTGACCGATGTTTCTCAAATACTGTGTGACCATAGTAAAATTTACTGTAAGTTTTCATCCGTGTAGATAATTTTATTTATTCTTTCATTGAAATCCATGGATGATTTTCTACCAAACATGAATGTTACTATAATTGTATTTTTGAGTTGAACATAGAAAAATTGGTTTCATTTGTCTTTCCAGCACATCGATCAGTGACATCCGCAAAATTAATACTAAAAAACGGTGGAAACATTGACAGCTCTCAAGTTTATTACGAGCGGTAAGTTAACAATTATATACAAATACAAATCTATATCAAATATTTCCATCAGTTGTTGATGTAAGAAATGTCCAATGCCAGTTTTGGAAAAATCATGGTCCTATCTCTTATACTTTAGAAAAAATACGGTGCCAACCTGAGTGTCGCTTGGGATGTTACAACCATGCAGTTGTCCATAGAGCTTATGAAAGTGAGAGAATGAGTGCGAGTGAGTGAAAGGAGAGATGATATGGTCAAAAGGAATGTGTGTGTATGCGTTGTAACAAAATTTATTATTTCGTTGGTTCTTGAAATAAATAATCGAATAATATCGCTCGATATAGCTGTAATTTTTAATTTGTTGTCGCTGGAATTATTGATAACTAACGGGAGTTTGTTGTTAATAGTTCAAAAGTGTCTCGGCTGAAGCTATTGTGGAGGGTCAACTGCTGCTACACGGAGAAAAAAAAACGACAAAAATTGTTTTGCCAGCACAACAAACTAGATGTAAAATCCTATCCTGTCTCTTATTATTGATAAATAAAATAAAAATTGTTAGCCATCCTATACTATTTATAACAGTCAGACAAATTTTGTTATGCGGCACAACAATATCTATGCATTATAATTTTTATAATATGGTACGGACAAAATTATGAACATAACTTCTATGTTTAAAAAAAAATTCTTTATGTCAAATTGTAGAAGTAAAAAAACCAATATTAATGAATAAAAATAAAAAAATTGTATTTTCGATTAAAAATTAAAATGATTAATTGTATTTTTTTCCTAAACATATATATTTATTGGATTCGAAATCTTTAATTATCAAAATAAACAATTTATTCTAAAATTAAAAATAAATAAATAAATAAATAACTGGAATTTTGTTGAGGAAAATAATAAAAGTTGTAAAAGGAAATACAAAAATTGTAATATATTTGATAATTTTTATTGGCAGCGTAACAAATTTTGTTATGCAGCACGGCACTTTTTACTATATCAATAAACAAAAAAAAAATTAGTGTGTGTGTGATACGCTCGAGGGAAGTGAAACTTCTTTCGTAAGTGATTGTATTATAAAGATAGACTCACAAACAAAAGAGTAAG
>JAPYYR010002286.1:0-17059 GCA_030523065.1 Aphidius colemani
TAGCACAAGCCAGAAATTGAAGGAAATTTGGATGCTGGTACCAGAAGCGCAGAAAAGTGAGTAGTAATTTGAATTACTACTCACTCGTTATGCGCTCCCTATAAAACCGTCCAAATTTTCGCTTGAAAATGTAGTCGGGTTTTACCGTGTTTTATCAACTTTTACATGAATAAAATTGAAAATGATGTCCAATTGTTTGTTTAATGTTTTAAAATTAATAATTAATAACAATTAACATATATATAATATTGATTTGACTTTATTTATTTATTTAATTGTTCTTCTATTCTATTCTTCTATTAATTTATAATTAAACAATAAGCATAAAATTAATAATGTAATTACTTATCTTTAACACATGTTGATCAAGCTTGCCAAGTTGCTATTCATATTATTTTTTACCACCACAAATGTTGATATAGCCATTAGCCATACGCATGCGTCAACCAACAAGCTGACTAATCATTTCTAACATCCATTCGACAGGTATGTGTAACCTAAGAATAATAAATAAACAATTATTAACATTTACAATTAAAAATAATTTCCAGGCGATACATTAATAATCAACAAATAAATATGGTTTGTGTACCATGTGTTTTCATACCAATTGTTCTACTCATATGGAGATTTTTAATTCAACCATTGGTGATGAAATTTTGGCAGTATCGTACAAAAAATAATGACACTATTGGAGAAACCGATGTTGCACCACAGCTGGTCAAAAAATGTGAAAATGGTGTATGCACCATGAAATGGGAAACAAAATCACAAGAAAAAACTGATTAAATTATTAAATATCTTTTCATTTTTATTTCAAATGTATTTGTTGTTTATTTAAAAGAAAAATACAGTTCTTAAATATTTTTACTTTTCTTTTGTTATTTGCTTACAAAAATTCAATTAATCAAGTAGAAAAGTAGCAAAAATACTAAACAATAATAATAGATATTAAAATTGAAAAAAAAAAAAAAAATTATTGACTGATTAAGCAACAAGATCAAAGAGCATATTGTTGAAAAATTATCAAGTTAATGAATGATCAATAATGACAATTAAACTATGAGGTAAAAATAATAAAAAAAAATGATTTGACAAAACTAATTATTTAAATGAAAAAAAGAATTTACTGTTTATGTTGTTGAATGTTTTTAAATTGATTATTTAAATTAATGAACTTTTTTAAGTTCAACCTCGAATATCAAGAGACTGTTTGATGGAATGGATGGTGGTGCTCCTTTTTTGCCATAACTGAAAAATAAATAAATACAAATATTATTAATCTGAAAAATCAAGGAACACTTGAAAGTTGAACATAAATATTTGTAAATAATTACCCCATTGCAGGTGGAACAGTCACACGTCTTTTGCCACCAACTTTCATGCCAACAAGACCAAGATCCCACCCTTGGATAACTTCACCAGCACCAAGACGGAATTTAAATCCGTTTCCACTTTGTGTTGAGTCGAATTTCTTGCCATTCTTGAGTTTTCCAACGTAATAAACAGATATAAATTTGCCTTTAGCAGCTGGTGCACCAGTACCAACTTTAAGATCTTCAACAATAATACCACCCCCTATCACTTGTTTTTTTGGTAATTGTTGTTGTTGTTTTGGTTCTGGTTTAACTTCTTGTATTGGTTTAGCTTGTTGTTCTTTTTTATTTTTCTTTTGTTGATTTTGATCTTTTCCATTTACTACAACAGCTTTGTCTTTGGCATCTTTTTGTTGCTTTTGATTTTTTTGTTGTTTATTTTTTTTACCTTGTGGTTTTACTTCTACTTTTTTTACTTCTTCCTCATCCTCCTCTTCTTCTTCAACTTCCTCTTCTTCTTCCTCATCCTCATCCTCATCATCATCTTCGTCGTCGTCGTCGTCGTCGTCATCATCATCATCATCATCATCATCGTCATCGTCACCATCTTCGAAGTCAAGTGCCATACCACTTTCCTCATCATCATCATCTTCATCTTCTACTTCTTCTTCATCAACATTGTCGTCAGAATCTGATGAATCATCTTGACCATTTGACATACTTTGTGCAAGTGCCTTTAATTTTTTCATTGTTCTTTCATCAACTTTGTCAGTGGCTTTGCGTTTTACTTGTTTTCCAACAAGTTGTGGTACTTCATCTTCCTCTTCATCTTCTTGTTCATCTAATTCATCCAAATCGTCCATATCATCTTCAGGTACCAAGTAACCAGTCAAATGTACATGACCACTACCATTTGAGGTGAATGAGATTTTGGTGCCTTCTTCAAAATTCAAATCCAATGCTGTTTGGAGAGTTTGTTGTTTTGACAAATTACACAGCAAATAGTTGCGTCCTTCATAGCACAACATAACTTGTACAGGTTCATCATCTGGTAAAATATCAATTAACAACTATTATTAATTAACAGATCTAATTATTTTCTTTGTTCATATGATAGATACATCAAATAATAGTGGGTTTTTCATGTTAAAAAAAAATAAACAATATAATTACCAGAAGTAGATATGTCGAGGGTAGCCATGGACACGTGGAAAGGCCTCTCCACGGTCTGGGTATACCGCTTGTTTGGTTCCATGATAAGTCCTGGAAAAATAAATCAAACAAATATTAAATTAAATTATTTAACAATGAAACTTTAAATTTATTTAATATCGAAAATTATTATTGATAATGATGCTATTAATATTTTATCTTAAAATTATCAATAATATATGACAATTTTATGGTTGGATTTTATTTTTTCAACTGTTTGAAACCACATGGCGACGCCATTTTCCCATTGTGCCGGTTGATTTTAATTTTATTTTGATATTATAATATTAATCATTAATTAAACAATTATTTCAACTTACCCCAAAACATGATGATTGATTTTATTTAAACAAATTGAACAATAAAATAAATTATTAAAAACGTTGATTATTTCAACGGTTAAATTATGTGCTTAGAGAGAGACACAACTTGCGACTTGCTCGTTTGATGATTCCGTTGATAATAAGTTGACCAAGTGATGTACAAGTCAGAACAAGTTTGGTTACGTTTAATTCAGTTTGATCAACCATAGCAGTTCTCTTGTTAACCGCGTTTATTAGCGCCAATGTTGTTGATTGGTTTAAAAAGTAAAAGATGGCCGAGATGAAAATATACCGCTAAAAAAATAAAAAAATTTGAAAAATCAATTTTCATCCCAGCAATAATACAATTATTTATATGTAAAAAATTTGCAATTGCAATTTAATTTATATTTATTAAATAAATATGATCTTTATGTGATTTACTGGTTGAATGAATATTTATATTTATTAAAATGAAACAAACAAATAAATTAAAACAATCAAATTATTATTTTTTTAAAATAGCAGTAGTTAAAATGTTAAAAATTAAATTAAATTTGATATGGAAATAATAAATTACATTGATGTTATTTACTCTAGTCATCTTGACAATTTAAACAACTATAAACTTGCTGATGTTGAAATAAATTGTTATAAAAAATAAACATAAATTGGTCTAAATAAAATATTAAAATTTAAAACCAATGATAATTACTAATAGTAAAAATCACTTTGATAATTATATAATTATTATAAAGCATTATTATTAATAATGATAATTTTCATACATTTATTTAAAAAATAAATTTTTATAATATAATTAAAAATTAAATATCAATTGTCCTTTAAAACTTCTTTTAGTATTGAGCCTTCATTTCTTGATGGTACAAAATCAGGAAATGATGGAAGAGTTACATTTGATAAAAGTAAACCAGATTGTGATGATGTTGAGTGTTTTCTACTTTGTCCAGGTGTTGATAATTGTGTATTTGTTAGTTGTAATGCTGGCATTGTTCTCATTGGTTTTGATTCACTCTCTAAAAATCTAACAAATGCTGCTGATAATGAAGCCTCTTGATCTTTTGTTGAATTATTATTAGCACCACCAATTAAACCAGAAAACCAACCACCCTGATTTGTTGGATTATTTAAACCAGCTTTTTCTCTTTCATTATCATTAAATTCTAATACTGTACTAAAAACACGTAGTACTGATGATTTATCAGCTGCTGATGATGATATTAAGCCAAGTAATAAATTTTTTACAAGATTTCTAAAACAAAAAACATAAAAAATATAAATTATTTATTAAATATTTATCATTATAATTATTAATTAAAGAACATCTTACTTGTCAACTTTTCCATCACCACATTTTTTAGCTTCTTGAATTTTTTCATCAGCAGTATTAACAAATTCGTTTAAATTATCAACTGAAATTTAAAACAAATTAAAATTAATAAACAATATTTATTTATTTATTAAATATACAAATAAATAATGTGGGAATTTAATTGTAGGATACAAGTTGGACATTCGACGACTATGAAAGACACTAGTGAAAGTATTTCACAAGCACTGGTTTATTAACAGTGACACCAGTACCTGATGTAATACTCACACCTGTGTCTAAATACTTAATCATGCCACACATTCTTCTTGCTATTATCATTTACATGCTCATTATCATCAAAGTAAAATAACTAAATTAAAAAATAATCATTCTAAAACATGAATATTGTAGGAAAGTGGTAACGGGTGAGAAATCCCACGAGGTAATATGAGCATCTCCATAATTACGCTCACAGTTACCGCATGAGATTACACACACTTTCGCTACCATTAATTATAATTTATTAAACAAATAAAATATTTATATATTTTTAAAAAACCTTATCTATACTTTGAATGCTGTCCATTGTGTACTGTCCAATGCTCTAAATTTTTTAAATAATTTTATCTCGTTTTTTTGTTCTCATTTATTAAAAATTTAATGATAAAAATGATTTCTCAAATTTGCAATATGAAATGATTGACCAGCACCAAATGGTTTGCGTGATTATAAATTAATTTGTAAATTTATTTACATAGTTTTTTTAATTTTTTTAATTTTATTTATTTGTGATTAACGATAATTAATTGTGCAATAAGGCGATGTGGCCAGTGCGTAGCCGCATACCAGCCAGAATCCTGAGTAATTTCATTTTTATATCCCAGAATTACCAGCTGATATTAGACTTTTCACCGGATTTTATTATGTGCTTGATTCATGTATGTGCATTTTAATATTTTCTCAAATCAATTTTGTGAAATTAGTTACAACTGAAAAGCTTAATGAATAATTTCTATAATAATTTTTTATTAATATATAATTTATTTTGTGAAAAAAAAAAATGTTTAATAAATAATTAAAAGCTCAAATTAATTTTAAAATTTTTCAAACTAGTTAATTAATTTTTTAGATAATTTAAATTGATTATTAACGTGCAATTTTAAAGCTTATAAAGGAAAAAAATACCCAAATAATTAATTTACATAAATTTTTTAAAGTGCAATTAATAAAACTAATTTATTTATGTGCAAATTGTTAGATGAAAAATATATTTTACCTTCTCGTTTTAATTCTTCAATTCTTTCACTTTTTTTTTCAAGCTGTTCACTTAATCTTGATGCAGCTTGAAGACATTCTTTAGCCTCAGCAAGTTGTGTCTGTTTAAAATAAAATAAAAATAACAGTTTAATAAAATAAATATAATATTATAAATAAAATAAATAAATAAAACCTTTAACGAAGAAATTTCAGCAGTTAATTCTTCTTGTTTTTTAAATGATGAATTTAATTGCTGACGAATTTTTTCAGTTGCATTTCGTATATCAGTTTCTTTATCTGTAAAAAAAAAAAAATTATAATTAATAATTATCATAAATCAGCATAAATATAAAACGTACCACGTTGAAATTGTTCAAGAACAATTTGTAAATTAGTAAGTGATGCAGTTTGTGATGCAACTTTGTCATCAGCTGCTGATAATTTAGCTTGTATTTCATCTCTTTGTTGTACAATAAGTGTCATTTGTTGTTGTAACGTTTCAACCTGTTGATTTGCACGTATACTTGCTGAGGTATAAACATTTGAGCTATTTTGTACTTTTTCTTCAGCTTGAAATAGTTTAGCTTCTAGTTCTTGCTTTGATTGATCAATAATAAGTGCCTCCTCAGTATAACTTGCTTCCATTTCCACCAAATGTGTTCTCAATCTTTCTAATTCTTTTTCAGCATTAGTCTCTTTCAATTGACAATCATTCAATTGATTTTGTAATAGTCTATTGTTCGATTGTTCTTGTACGAGTGCTGCTTCTAACGCATTACATTTTTCATTCAATGTGTTAACTTGTGATAATTTAATTGAATGATCTGGTACATTACATGTTTCACCATAATTATTTTTTTCCTCAAAATTTGTCAAACGTTTACGAACAACTTGCAATTCATTTTGTGCCCATAACACTTGACTTTCTTTTTCTTTAATTAAATCAATATTAACTTTATTTTCAGCAATTAATTTATCATATTTTATTGTTTGATCATTAAATAATTGAGTTAATCTTTGTATCTCAGCATGATACTGTAAACTTTCATTGTGTTTAACTTGTACAAGACGAACAAGCTCATTTTTTTCAGTATTTAATTGTTCAATTAACTTTTCATATTCAACTTTTTTACTTTCAATATATTCTTCTTTTTCATTAATTAATTTTGAAAGTTTTTCAATTGTTTCTTTAGCCATTAATTCTGATTCATCATGTTTTATTTTTAATTCATTTAGCTCATCAATTAATTGCTTATTATCTTCACTGCTATTATTTATTTTCATTGATAATTCATTTTCTAGACATTTAATTCTTTCATCATCAGATTCAGATTTTTTTTCAATCAATGAATAATTATTTTCAAGACTATTATATTGTTCTTGTAATTTAAGTAGTTCTTCATCTTTTTCAAGACACTTTGAACCAAGCTGATAGCACTTTGAACGAATCTCAGTGAGTTCAACTTTTTCAACTTCTCTTTCTTCTTTCAAAAATATATGTTCTTGTTGTAAATTATCAATTTGTAATTGAAGATCATCAATACGCTGTGAACTGTCAAGATTAATTATACTCAACTGTTGTAACATCTCGTCATTTTTAAGTGTTAATTGTTCATTAACTTGACGCAAAAGTGTACAATCAACTTCATATTTAGCGACTTCTTTTAATGCAACATCTAGCTCTTTTCTCATATTTAATAAATCATATTCTAAATCATCACGCTCTGTGTTAGCTGCTTCCAATTGTGATTGAAGATATTTTAATAGTTTTTTATCATTATTTGTTTGGCTAGTATCATCAACTTGTGAATCCAATGCATTATCTAATTGTTCATCATTCATTTTATCAAATGACAATAATGATAAACCATTATCAATATTTTTAATGTTTTCTAACTCTTTTATTTTATTCTCCAACACAAGTGTATTTTCCATTGATAATGTCAAATCATTTTTATATTTTTCAATGTCATTTATCATTTTATCACAAGCAGAATTATTAACTTCATAATTTTTACATTCATCTTCAAGTATTGTAACTGTATTTTCAAGTTTTAAAATTTTATCTTCATAAGTTTTAATATTATTATTTAATTCAACGCTATTTCTTTCATATGATTCAATTGTTTTATGTAATTCTGTATTTTCATTGATTAAATCATTTAACCGTGTTGTTTCATCATTAGTTGATGTTGTTAATAAATTTTGTTGTAATAATTCAAGTTGTTTTTTTAAATCAATTATTTCATTGTTATTTGTCAGTTTAATTTTTAATAATTCATCATTTTCAAGCTGTAAACGTTTTAATTCACTGGACATTGTTTCAAATTCTTCATTACCTTCTGGTATTGATGGTAAATTTAATTTCATTGATTGTAATTCATTCTCAAGTGATTCAATTTGTCCTTGAAGATCACAACAATCAACTTGTAATGAATCACGAAATTCACATGCATCTCTTAGCTCACGATTTGTTTCATTGAATTCACGTTCAAGCATTTCCTTTTTCCATTCAGTATCAACTAATTTTTTAGCAATTGTTTCAAATATTGTTTCATTATCATCATCGGTTTTATCAATAGTTATATTTTTTATAATTTCATTAACACGTATTTTTATATTGTCCATTGTTTCATCGTTATTTTTGTCAGTTTGTATTGTTTCATCTGTTAATTTAATATCAGTAAATTTATTTTTATTTGATTCTAACAGTTCTAATTGTTCTTGGGATTTATTGAAATCAACATATAGTTTTTCATATGCTGTTTGCAATGATTGATGTTTTTTTTGAAGCTCATTTTTCAATGACAATATATTTTCAATTGATTCATTATGCTGTCTATCAAGTTCTTCAATTCCAGCTGTTAAATTTTCATTCTCTTCTTCAAGTTGTTTTATTTTAATCATTAAATCTTTTTCATTTTCTTTCAATCCATTTGATTTATCTGGACAGTAGTACTCTTTCTCAATTGTCGTCAATACAGAATGTAATAAATTTAATTGCTCTGGTGATTTTAGCTTTGACAAAGCTTCACGTAACTCATTGATAAATATTGTTTCATCAATTTTTTTATCTGAGCTATTTTCATCACCACTGTTTTCCTGTTTAAACAAAAAAATAAATAAATAAATAAGCAAATAATTTAGTAACCTTGTTCTTATTTTACTCAACTATCAATATATTATTATTTTAATTATTACTCTTTAATTATCATTACACAATTAGACATCGTAATATTATTTTATAATTTTATATTTTTTATTATTACTATTTTATTAAATATATAAATTTTTTCTTTATATTTTTTTTTATTGTAAAATTAATTTAACCTTGCTTAAAATTGTTATTCATTAAAATATTATTATTTTTTTATTTACCATTTTAGCTATACACTCAAGCATATCTTGTTTAACACGTCTAAGTTCAGACTTATGTTTATTGTCCATGAACTCGTCATTCTGGTCTCGATTTGTCACCTGGATAAACAAAAATAATAATTTTTATTTCTAAAAAAAAAAACTTTCTATTTATAATTTTTATAATATAAAATAACAAATAAAATTACCAATTCAATGTTTGTCAATTGATCCATTTTCATGGTGGCTTGAATAGATTCATCATTGATATTTTTAATTTTTCCAAAATTATTATTAACCCTTGGTGGATCCCAAAAAAATCCACCTCCATCTTTATCATCTTTTTCAGCTTTCTAAAATGAATAAAAAAAAAATATATAATTACAAAATAAAAAGAATAAATGAATAAATAAATATTAGATTCAACGAAAGTTTGTAATAAAAAAAATGTGATATGAAAGAATTTTTTTTTTTTATTTAATATTGTCATTATATTGTCGACCTCTTTTGCATAACAATCTCGTGTGTGTCCTCAACACAATGCATCTTACATAATTTTAAAATTATATATCTTTTGAATGAGACTCGGAAATTTCTTGAATACTATTCCAGTTTTTTTATTTTCAAAAAAAAAAAAATAAAATAAATAAATAAAATAATATAATAATAACAACAACAGAATAATAATGAAAAGTAAATATTTTAGAAATTTGATGCAAGAACAAATACGATGCATAATGCATGAAAAATAAAAAGAAAAAAAATTGATAATAATCAATGTCAAGACAGAGATCATCTTGATTCTATATTCATCGAATAAAATGACAAAATTTAGTTTAAAAAAAAATACATATAATTATAAGGACGTCTTATGTAAATAATCGAAATGAATTTTAATTTTTCGATCGAAATTATTGATAAATAAACACATGAATAATTAATTGATAAAAAGTTTATTATTAATTTGAATATAAATTAAAGTTTAATTGTTTATTAATATTAAAACATGAAAAATGTTAATAAATTTAAAAAAAAGGAGTTTGTCGTTGGGTCAGGTCTCAATCAAGGAATAATAGCTCATCATAATTTCATGTGGTGTTTAATTTATTTATAGAAAAATAACCATACGAACACTATGAACACTTGATGATTTCAAAAAAAAGCTACAATTATTAATTCAATAAAAATATAATAAATAAACTATAATTATTTGAAATTTATTATTTTATTTCTATGAATAATTAAAGATGATAATTAATTCATGCGAGTTTTTGTATATTTTTATCATTTTATTTTTGTTCATTTAGGCTTTAGTATCAAACTAATTAAAGTTGTCGTATTATTTTTTGATAAGAAAAGTTTAAATACTTAACAAACAGGTACAACAAATAATATGATAATAAAACGTGGGAAAGGAAGTTAAATTATAAAATTAAACTATCAACAGAGTGAATGGATAATAGTGTCACTTGTTAATATATTATTTTTCCTTATTTATATTTTAAAAATTCTTATCTAACAAGGTGTACAGTTGATAAGTTTAAATATACCTTGCACATTAATTGCCTTGATAATTTTATTTTCCAAATGACTCATCGATACTTTTTAAAATGCAAAATAAAATAGAACACGTAGAAATTTATAAAATAGAAAAAAAAAAAAAAAAAAAAAAAATTAAAAATATTTGGAAAATCAATTAAATGTTTTCATTAAATTCATAATAAAAAAAATAAAATATTCAACAAATAATGGTCAATAATAATGAGGTCACAATATGATAAATCGTTTTATAATTTCCAGCAATAAAAACATGAAAAAATTAAATTTTTTAAATATAAAAAATACAATACAAACTAAAAGTATTATAGATATTTTTCAAGTCTTGCTCACATTGTTCTCGAGCAAATATTAGCAGCTGTATATGTGTGGACTAACATATATTATGCTTTATTGAAAGAAATGCCGACAAAAATAAAAAAAAAAAATATATAAAAGTGGAATAAATAAATAAATAATAAAAAAAAAAATAATCAACTTGAAAGAAAAATAGAGAGAAAAAAGGATATAAAGTACAAATAAACCATTGAAATAGCATTAAAAACTTTTTGTTATTTAAAAAATATAAATAATTTCAATTTTCTATTAGCATATTGTATTATAAATTATTTTTTATATATGCTGTTATTGTTGATTCAGACAATCGACTTTTTAGACCGAGAAAATTGGACAATTTCAGTACACGATATGACTAGTTATGTGTATTGTACATTTGGAGGGGTTTTAAAGTTGGCTTAACGATAACAAGTAATCGTCATTGGTACCTACATTTGTTAAGAAAAAAAAAAAAATAATAATAAAAATAGCACGCGATATCGCGAACCGCATCATTATACCGTCGATTACTGACCTCGGGAATAAATAATACTTCAACTTAACTATATTGACAAGAAATAATTTTTTTAAATGAAAAAAAAAATATATGCCTATTTCTATTATTAACAATTGAAGAAAATAAATTTTAAAAATTTTACATTAACTAGGACACACGACAAGCTTTTCATGAATTTTTCATATCAATTTAAAATTAAACATTTTTTTTTTTTTTTTTTTCAACTAGAGAAATTATATTTTCAACTAATTTATTATTTGAACAAAAATATTATCCAATTTTTTTACTTTTCATATGAATTTTTTGGTGGTTTATTTTTGCTCCAATAGAAAATGTTGAATTTAAAATTATAAAGAACAAATATCTGGTTTATAAATTGATAAAAAAATTAATAAAGAAAAAAATAAAAACAGCATTTCAGATATGAGAACTGTATATCAGTTTGCATTACTGAGAAAATTGTAGTCAGCAAATAGTGAGTAATATGAAGTCTACATGTGAATTTATGAAAATAAATTTCTTAAATTTGATGATAAATATGTTTAATAAACAAAATAGATTGTCAATTATTTAATTGCGTAAATGAAAATCCATTAAAAAAAATAATTACAAAGCTTCAATAATTTTGCCAATGCAAAAAAAAAAAGTGCAGAGAAATAAAATTATGAATTTTAAAAAATAATTATTTGAAAAAGTATAGATATCATGCGTATGTGATGCCTATCTGATGTTTTAATGTTTACGTAACCGGAAAAAAAAATTGTATAACAAAAATAACGGTTATTAAAATGACGAAATACAAAAAAAAAAATATAAATTTAAAAAAAAAATTATGAAAAATGAATAATTTTACCTGCATTGACAAATAAAAATAATAATATTTATTGATACTTTAATGAATAGAAATTAATCATTATAAAATGAGCAATATCACGGTACATAGTCTAAAAATTAAAATAAATAATTTTTCATTATTTCAACATTAAATGTCTTAAAAAAAAAAAAAAAAAATCAATGCAATATTACATAGATTGATATTTGTGAAAGCAAGTAAGTATGGACTCAAGTTCGTAGTACAAGGATGAGTTTAATTATATTTTCTAATGCAACACACATAACGCAAGTGTTTATTGAAAACTCGAGTGTCAATGTAAATTATTATTTTTTATTACTACTGTAACATCGAAAAAAAAAAAAAAAAAAAAATACATAAATGAACAATATTTATTTTTATCTAATTTTTTTTATTATTTAAAATGTCCTTGATTGAAATTAAAATATTGTTGCACCTCAAAGACAACACAAAGCTGTAACGATGCACTTTTTTTTTTTATCATTGACGTGGTATACATGAGTAAAAAAAATTTTATACCCACGAAAAGTGAATATTTATTAATTAGAAAATAATCAAATAAATAAATTAAATATAATAAATAATAGAAAAAATAAAATAAGCAAATTTAAACAAATAATTTTCATTAATAAAAATGAAATATTAAATTATAAATGTTGAAAAAAAAATCTTACCAAATATAATTTGTTGTTAATATGGAAAAAAAAAGTTGTCACATAATAAAAATGTTTAATTTATTAATTAACTAGTTTAAAGATAAAAAAAAAAATTCTACTTTGAATAAAATTGAATAAAATTTGAATATAAAAATAATTAAAGTAATTTGAATTTACATTAAGTAGAGCACGTGTTTAATTGTAAAGTCTTTGACTGTTTAATAGTGACTGTCTCCAAGTGATACTTAACTAATGAATGTATGATTCGTGGACTGAATTCACCTCACCTCAATGCAAGACGAAAAAGACACTTCCACCACCAATATACCAAGACTTGTCGCATCCCTACTTATTTTATAAATATTTTATTTATTTTTTTTTTTTCAAGCCAAACCGATCTAACAAGCCTATAAAAAACCATTTCTAAAAATGGAAGGGATAAAAGATTAGTAAAAGATTAGACCAACCCCTAACACTTCATAAAATTAAAAGGAAAAAAATTCCCCATTTCAGGTAAAGAAAATAAAGAAAAAAAAAAAAACTCAGCAAACAAAAAAAGAATATAAATAAAAAAATTATAAAAACAGGAAAAAAAGGAACGATTTCATGGACTCAACTTATGAATAATGCAATTGAGGTATTTAAAGTTTATTTAATTTTCTGGCCCACAAAATGCACAAGCATATTAACAACATCTAGAAAATTTTTTATTTATTTTTTAATTTGTTAATCAGTAAGCCCTCATTGTTGTTAATATAAAACTGCGGGCAAGCAGGTGAGGGAAAAAAAATATAATAATAGTAATAGCCGTTTTTTTTTTTGTTAAAAGTATATCGAGGTAGTCTAGTTTAAACAAGTTTTTTATATTTTTGATAATTTCCAGTTTTTCGTATGATACTTTGACAATTAGCCATCAATTAACCCAAATCGAAAAATATCAACGAGGTAAATGATAAAAATATTATAATGAATAATGAAAAAATAAAAAGAATAAATAAGTTTTGATAATTTTAAATATACTCGTTGCGTGGTTCAATAATTTATGATGATAGTACGAGCTAAACTGACCTGATAACGTTGTAAATTAAAAATGATAAAACTTGGCAAGGAAAATTCATAATAATATATTTTTTTTCTTCTTTCTATTGTCCAACGATATTTTAAAAATTATATAAATAAATAGCCACGATTAATTTACAAAATAACATTTTCGAAATAAATTTCGACAGAGAAAAAATGCCAATAGCTTAAATTTCGAAAATATAAATCATGAAAAACAATTAATTGTATTGAAATTAATTATTCAAAATAAATTACAACAAATATTAATAATTTTTTCTTCTTCTAATATTTTACACACTAATTTATTGTAATAATAATCGAAATTTTTTAAATTTATTATTTCGAAATTTTATATTTTTTATAATTTATTTCGACTAATTTATTTCGACTATTGTTTGTGTCAAAAAAAATATACCTTTGCTTAAATTATGTAGCTTATTTTCTTTGTCATATAATTATTTAACCAAATTTTTATTCTTCAACTCGACAGAAAGAAAAATAGAATTTAGAAAAAAAAAATATAAAATAGTTGTTTCTTTGCTTGGGATCGTTTTTGAATGTCTCATAATCGAAATAAAAAAAAATGCCGATCCTTTGTTGACCCAACAACGAGTCCAAGATATGATAATATCTAACATTATATATTTTTATCTTGGAAATTTAAAATATATACATATTTTTTTCCTTCTCGTTATCCATTAAAATTAAAAAAATTAAATAAATTCTTACGTCATCATTATTTGAAGGTGTATTTAATTCGACAACAGCTTTTTGAAGTTCACAATTTTGTCGACGTAATAATGCAATCTAAAAGCAAAAAAAATATTAATTATTTAAAATTATATGTCAAGTTATGTTGTATTTATTTTTAATTTACATTAAAAGTTTTTTAGTTGTTGATTTTGATAGTACAAAGTCTTAGAAAATAACATTATAAATTTTTGGATAAGATTATGTTTTCATAGACAAAGAATAAGAGAAAAAAACGATAGTAAAATATTAAAAACAACTATATAATCTGAAGGAAGTCCGGTGGTTTACTTCATGGGACACACAGGGACGAGACACGTTTTTATTTGCACAATTTTATCTCAAGTTTGTATTCTGATAAAAATAATATATATATATTCAAAGTCACACACATAACATTCCCCTTCGTATTATTCTACGTATAAAAAACATCATAATGCCTTGGTAAATTGAGAAACCCATGACTAAGAAGGAAAAAAATATAAAAAATAATTTTAAAATTTTAAAAAAAGAACAGTATCACAAAATAAATATAATAAAAATCCATATATTAAATTAATAAGTAAAAAATCATTTACAATATTCTTGATAATATATTGCTTTTAATGTTTTATAAAATGGAAAATTTTTTTTTTTGATGGCCAATAGATACAATGTGATAAAAATTGTTTGATTATCACTTGGTCAAGATTACAATAAAACGAAACATCTGTTGGAATATTAAATATCACCTACTCTTATCTATCCATCACTCGTGTGGATAAAAATAGACATATGCTGTCACGAATAAAACAAGTAAAAAAAAAAATTATTATCAATTTTTAAATTAATAAAATCAACTTGAATTAATGATAAAAAGAAAAATTTAAAAATAAAATTTACCTCAGCATCTCTGGACATAAGTAATTCTTGTAAATCCACTGGATTACTTTGACTTGTCGTTGTAACAACACCTGTGAAAAAAAAATTAATATTTAAATATTTTAAAAGAAAAAAAAAAAATAATAAAATTGAATTTACCCGCTTTTTAATATCACGAGTTGTTCAATCGGTAAAACAGAACATTTATTATGACAGTAATAAGAGATGAAACTTTTTTACATATGTTTTCATTTTTTACAAGTATTTTCATTGACATTTAAGAATAATTTTGATGGATTATTAAATTACTTGGATAGATTACCTTGTTCGTCATTTGTACTGTCAGATAAAACGTCCTTTGTAAAATTTGTTATTTGTCCTTTTAAATTTGAGAGGCTAGAAAGTCCATCACCGAACCACGCCATTTTACACGTCGACAATTATCATATAGATAAATTATTTATTAACGATACTTGGTGAAATATTGAACGAACACAAGTCGGATTATTTTATGACTATTAACACTGTAATATTGTTTATGAGATTGTTTTTTTTTTTCTTTGTTTACTTTGATAAAGGTTTGTTTTTAAAAAATACGATTTTTTATGATTTCATATGATTTATTTAAACACACAAACACACGTTTACTAATATTTACCTCAAGGATTTTGACATAATAACAAATGCATTGATAACACAACACACTTATACAACTACTGACATCTAACGCTTTTATGGTGGTAAAAATTGATGTTAACCACTGATGATATGGCAGAAAATATTTTTAGAATTTAAAACTTAAAAATTTCCGCGGCTAATTTAAAATACTTCGACAAATAAAAAAATTGAACAATCGGACTTGAAAACCTTATGAAAATTTTAATCGAGAGAATATTGGAAAAATTGTGGCCTACGTTTTTAGGACATATGAAGGACTATTTGATGGCATAGGCAATCCCTTGGCCAATACGGCGAAATTAATTGTCACAGATGTCATTGTTTTTTTTTTTTTTATTGTAAAAAATTCGAATAGTCCTTCAAATGCCTTACAAACGTAGGCCACAATTTTCCAAGAATCCTTGAAAATAAGAAATAAAATTTGCATGTCAGGACATTGGGGAAATAAGGGAGAAAAATATATTAAATTATATTATATAATTTCATAAGCAGAAAAAATAATAATTTTCTGATGAAAGTTTTATTTATTTATTTTTTCTTTTTAAATAATTAAATGTGACTCTACTAATTCCATCTTTATATGCCACGATAAAGTAATTGAAACACAAAGATGAAAAAAAATATATTGACAATAATAATTAAAAGATATTTCCCAATTATATAAGACACAAGCTTTTAACTTATAACCTTTGATATTTATTCGAACATTAATAAATAATCATTAAAACCAAAAACATAGACCCCGACATTTCGAACATGGCAGGCAATCATAATCACCTCCACATGAACTTGAGTTATCACCTGACTGATTCTCGTCAGTCCAGCACCACATTGTAAGAAGCAACGCACATCTCGCCCAACATTTTCCTTTGTCACACCCAGAAGCTAAGTTATACTCTATGATGTCACATATTGTTTTATTTTTACCAAAAAGTGTACTCGAACCAAAAATTATTGTAATTACCAATAATAACATGATTTTCATCTGGAATCAATTATTTTCAAAAAATTTAAAACATAATAAAATGATTAT